>RXPK01003566.1:0-46854 GCA_004143645.1 Protaetia brevitarsis | reverse complement strand
CTGAATCAAAATAGTCGTCCGGAATATAAATAATCAGTGAATGGGGCGTGTGTGCAAAGTTGTAGAAACAGTTTATCTGTTTAACTATTTATTACCGCTATTTAAGAAAAACTGCTACAAAAAGTAGCAGGTACATAAAGAAGCAGTTACACACAGAGCACATCACTACTATATTCTTAACGTGAATGGACTATAGTTTTTTTTTTTTTTGATTTCTCTACCTAAATGTTAAATGTTGCAAAAATGCCTGGCATTGTATTTTACTTTAATCATAAAGTATGAAAAATTATTTAAAATTTCGTTTATATACAAGGGTTATTTAAAAAGTTATAGGTTTCTTTTAATGTATAATATTTTTAGTATATCCATTTCTCTCTACTTTAAAAATAAATCAATTAATAAAATATAAATATTTCAAATTTTGCTCTTATTATACGAGGGTCATCTCAAAAGTTCTACTTATACACTCTTACAAAATCTGACGTAAACTTCTACTTACGATAACCCTTGCGCAATCCTCCACATCCTGCTCGCGCCATCCCTTCCTCAATTGCGAATGCAACAGTATCTCCTGCCAACGGCCCCAACCGAACGTCAACAGCCCCCTCTCTATCATGAAACACTCCCTTCTGGCCCAACTGCCGTACACTATCTCGCTCCTACCGTCGCCCTCCCTGGGGATATAATCGTCCCCTCTCAATCTTTTCTTGTTCTTCAATTTATTCCGACGACTCCTGCTCATTCCGAGACCGCCCTCCCCTTCGGCGTCCGAATCCGAACTGGATTCCAACTCCGACATATCGATGGCGCTCTCGTCGTGTCCGTAACGTTTGATTTGGGTCCGTCGCCTCGGCTCCGAGATCACCAAGTCTTCGGTCTCGTCTTTTTCCGTGGTGTCTATGTCGGCTTTCTTAGCCCACTTGTTCCAGAAGTCCGGATCGTCGATGTTGATATCAGAACGATTGGAGCTGGCCGCGAAAGTCGCTTTAGAGAAGGTGGAGCCTTTCTCCGATTCCATCGTGATGACCTGCGTCCTCCTAGCTAAGATTATATCGATGTCTTCTTCACAGAATTTATCACTTTCCTTTTCCTCATCTAGCAGAGCGCCGTATGCTCCTTTCTTCAATAAATCTTCGATTTCCTTCTTGCTTCAACTGTCGATTCCCCGCGTCTTTACCCCCTTGCGATGTGTTCATGCTTTGTAAAATCGCCTTATCCAAACCTAGCTTCAACGAGGCTTTATCGAACATTTCCCGTTCGTAAGTGTTCCTGCACAGTAACCGATAGATCTTCACCATTTTCTGCTGTCCTATTCTGTGACACCTGGCTTGGGCTTGCAAGTCATTCTGCGGGTTCCAATCGCTATCATAGATTATAACAGTATCCGCAGCTGTTAAATTGATACCCAATCCACCGGCTTTGGTGCAAAGGAGGAAGACGAATCTGTCAGAATCCGACGCGAAAATCTATCGATCGCAGCTTGCCTGAGATTTCCCCTGATTCTACCGTCGATTCTCTCAAACGGGTATTTCCTGTACATCAAATAATCCTCCAGTATATCTAAACAACGCACCATCTGGCTGAATATTAAAACCCTATGCCCGTTCGCTTTCAATTTCGGCAGTAATTTATCGATCAGCACCATCTTTCCACTGGATTGTATCAACGCTTTGTAATACGCATCTATATCTTCGCCGTGTTGCTGTTTGTAATCGTATTGTATCTGATCCTCGGCTCCGTTTAGTAAATATGGGTGGATGCAGCATTTCCGCAATTCCATCATCGTATTCATGAGATTAGGTATATTAGCGTGCTCGTTCTTTAGAATAAGAATGAGAAGTTTCTCTCCAAGATTCCACGATAGTATTTCTTCTGGATGTTCGTCAATTCGACTTCGACTACAGTTTCTTCTTTCGGCGCTAATGATTTCTCAACATCCTCTTTTAAACGACGCAGCATCATCGGTTTGAGCAGCAGTTGTAACTTGGAAACTTCTTGCTCGGACTTCAACGCGCCGAATTCCTGCAGGAAGGCTTCACAGCTGGGAAACTGCGTCGGTTCGAGGAAATTCAAGAGAGAGAATAACTCATTCACATTGTTTTGTAACGGCGTCCCCGACAGTAACACCCTATGCTCCAGATTCAATTGCCTCAGCCCTCTAGCAGTTTGCAATTGCGATTCTTCAAACGGTGCGCCTCATCTATAACGCAAATTCTCCAATTGAACCCCTTCAAGTCCGCAAAATCAGTCACTATTATCTCGAACGTGGTGATCAATATGTTGAATTTCGTCAAATCCTTTATCGGTTGCCCTTTGTCGTTCTTGTACCACATCTCGTACTCTTGGATCATATTCCTGCTGGCCGAGGAGCCGTGGTAGACTATGACGTTCATCTCGGTCCAGCTTTCGATTTCCCTCTGCCAATTCGGGATCGTCGATAACGGGGCAATCACTAGAAACGGCCCGCGAATCCCATATTCGTACACCGAATTTACAAACGTTAAACTTTGTATGGTCTTTCCCAAACCCATCTCATCGGCGAGGATACAATTCCTGTTATTATACCAGGAGAATAACAGCCAATTCAAACCCTCTAATTGATATTCACGCAAGCTATTCGCTCCTTTATAAATCGGGAGTTGTCCAACTTGACCCAAGAGTCAGGCGCCGGTCTCTTCTTAGGTTTCCACTTATCCTTCGGAGGCAAGGCGCGAAATCTCTCGAACTGCTCGATTTTCAACGGATCCACATCCTCCTCCAACTCCCAAGTGCTGTCCTCGTACTGCAGCGCCCTCCATTTCACCAGATAGTGTTTAACCGTCTCCTGGGTGCTGGGATCCGAATGCTCGGCCACGTCCAACACCCTATCCACTTCCACGTAATCGGGATTGAAGTGCTCATCCTCCAGATTCTCGAAGATGTTCAACTGTTGCGCCTGCTTCTGTTTAAACCGCTTGATTTTGTTCGCTATCCTCTTATCGCCTTTATATAACTCGTCTTCAGTTTTCCATTCGCAATGCAAGTATGAGAAGTTACGGTACTTGACGTAGTATTCTTCAACGTCCTCTAACTCCTTTTCGGTTCCCTCTTTGGCGGGTGATGATTCTTGCTTCGTCGCCGGAGGTAATGTTGGAGGTGGCGGCGATGGTGAATCTTCCTTTTTACTCTCAGCGTCTGATGTTTCTTCTTCCTGTTGTTTCTCTTTATCTTCTTCCTCGATTTTCTCTTCGATTTCCTTGTCGTTCTCAACGTCGATTTCAGATTTGCGTCTGTCGTCTCGATTGGAACAGGTGGTGGGGGTTTTTTCTCCCGCTTAGTCATCCTGGAAGCCAAGACGTACTGGACGACCATCGAATCTTCATCGGTCGTGTTTATATAGACGAAATTCGGTTTATTCGCCGTATCAGTCGGGGTATTATCCTCAACAGGGCTGCTAGCATTCGTAGCGGGCACTGTGGGAGCTGCGGGCACAGCAACTTTCTTATTACGCGAAGGTACTGGTGATTCATCATCCGAGAATCTCAACATCACGTCGTCGATGTATTTTTTCCGTTGCGTATTCCTGGCCGATCGCCTTTTGTGCGTAGCGCTCTCCGGATCATCAGGAGGTGATGGTGGTGGCGTGCTGGCCATGTCTTCGCCCTCGCCGTCAGATTCCGTAATGGTATTCCCCTTCCGTTTACGCGTTTTCGTTGAACTGCTCTTTTTCGCCTTGGATGAAACGACTTTCTTGGGCGCACTTTTAGACTTTTTAGTTGGCTTCTTCTCGGTGGATTCTTTCGGACTTTCTGCTACGTCCTCGAAGGTGTATTCGTCCTTTTTCGCGTCACCCTCGGTGACAATCGCATCTTCGGGGAGTTTGCGAATCGGCTTGCTGCGTCACCTCTTCTTCTGCGTTAGTGGATTCTGGCACAGATTCGCTGCTTTCAACAGTTTGGGATTGGCTGTCTTCCTTCTCAGTGCCGCTGGTTGGTTGCCCGTCATCCCCATTTTCGAAAGATTTATTAATGGAATCCTCATTCGGTGATTCATCTAAAGATCCATCTAATTTCTTCTTCCTAACGTATTTCCGCTTAATTTTAGGATCTTTCGGCTCTTTGGGTTCCTTCTTTTTCCGCTCCTTGGGCGTCTTGGGGATCTTTTGCACTTTCGGTTCTTTAGGAACTTTCGGTTCCTTGGGCTTCTTCGGCTCCCTCTGCTTGCGATTCCCCTTACTCTTTTTGGCTTTCTCCGAATCGTCCCCGGAAAACGAGTCGGTGCCAGTTTCGTTCAAATCCGTCAATTCGCCGGAAGTTATCGTCAAACCGGCGCCGGGTGTTACGCAATCCTCCGAGACGGGTAATTGCTGAGTGCCCCCGCTAGTCGGCGCTATCGGGCTGACGTTCGAAGGAATCGGCGACATTCCTTTCTCCCCTTTCTTCTGTCGCGGTTTTTTCGCCCTCGGAGTCCCTTTACTGCGCCCCCTGCCGGTGGTGCTCGAAACTTGGGGCGAGTCGATCATCGGCGACGTGAATAGCGGACTTTGCAAGACGCACTGCGAGCCACCGTTGCATTGCTCCGTCGCCTCGTGCTGCGTCAATATGTTTAACCGTTCCTGCAAGTGCACGATCTTCTCTTGATTCTCCGGGGCGGGAGGCATACAGTATAGTTCTTGCAATTGCTGCTGGAGGGCGGCACGCTCTTGGTGGTGACTTATAGGCGGTTGGTAAGCTTGATGGTGATCCTGGGCAGGAGGGATCATCCCGTGCCCCGGTACCCCCATTCCAGCTAGCATCCCCGGAGTTGGGACACCCATGGACATCCTCGGGTGACCCATCGCCATCCCGTGAGGTGGAATACCCGGCGCTAAAGCTCTAGGACCGCCCATTTGGACGTTATTCATCATAGTGTTAGTCGTGTCATACATATTGGGCGGTTGCGTATTAATAGGTGTTCCCAATGTGGGAGCCATCTGCCCTAAACTTTGATTCAAATTACCGACTTGATTGATCTGTTGCTGCAAGTTAGAAACGGGCGGTATCTGGAGTCCCGCATGGGGGGTAGCTGGGGTCATCAAACTCTGTTGCACGCTAGATTGTATCGAATTGACTTGCTGGTTACTATTAATCGTCTGATCCGGTGGGGTGGCGCACGTCGACGTTGGAGGCGTAACCGAGACGGGATTCTGCACGAAATTCGGCAACACCGTAGTGCTGGGGCTCATCACTTGATTCAAATTCGGCGAGGTCATCATTTGAGATTGCAACGAAATAGGCGGAGTCTGACTGGGAGGACTTTGTATCATACCCGAGCTACTGCTAGGCGGCGTCGGCTGCGTCGACTCCTGGCTCAAACTGGGAGATTGCGGCAGATTCGTGGTATTCGATATTTGAGGCTGTTGCAGTGGCGTGCTGACGGGAGATTGCCTATCGGAGAGCGTTTCCGAGTTAATCAGCGCGTCCTGATTGAAACTGGTGACGTTCGACGGCATCAGATCGTCCATCTTCTTCACCTGTTGCTGATTACTACTACTGTACATGGTCGTCAAACTCGAGACGTTGGAAAAATCGAAACTGCTATTGGAATTCTGACTCTGCGACGGTTGTTTGCTGCGTCGTCGAGTTCTGCATGGAATTATTACTCGCGCTGCTGTTGCTGTCCTCCGTGGATTTCAACGAATCGCACGTCTGCGGTAGATTCTTCTCTTGATTGGTGGCGTGATCGTCGGTCGTCGAAGAGGGCGTTGGAGTCGGCGGATGCGATGTCGGCAAATTCACACTAGTCGGCGTGTTGATCTCCGTCGTACTGGAAGGGAGTTTATCGGGCATGCTCGTCGAAGCTGGCGATTGCACCGAACTCAATTCGCTGTGGGCGTGCATGCTATTCTGCGACGTCATGCTGTCCCTCGACGCGTTCAAATCGGTGAGGGATACGGGCGTCTTGCCCATATCCCCGCGTAAATCGTCGTTCGTGAACGGCGGTAAACTCTGAGTATTATGCATCGAATTTATACTGCTGGTAGGTGGAGGTGGTGGCGGTACGTTCTGCTGCTGCTGCTGCTGGGATGGTGGAATAGTTTGCGACGTCGGAATCGGCTCTAACATCCCCATACTCCCACCGTTCATACTAGGCAGGTGGGATCGTTGCGGCTGTGGGCGGCCAATCCGCCATGGGATTCCGCACGCTCATCGTCGCAGGCGATAGAGGATTCTGCGGCGCTTGTAACGAACCTAAAGTATTCCTCGGTTGATACGTCGGATAATCAGTGGCGTTCGTGCTGGAAGGCGGCATCACCATCTGCTCTAAAGCCTGCAAGGTGCTCTGCTGCGAATAAGTGGGAACGGGCGCCGGAGACGCTGTCGTCGATTTCGGCGTCAAACTGGTGGCAGGTCGCGGACTTAAAGTGGTTTGTTGCATCTGCGGATGCGGCGATAAATTGGGTTTCGCCGGCGACATAACAGGTCTGGGCGACATCTGCGGCGCTGGCGGTCTGGGAGACATCTGAGGCCTCGGCGACATCTGCGGCGATAACTGCGGAAACGGCGCCCTATACTGAGGACTCGCATTCCCCATCGGATGTTTCGACGTGTTGTACTGCTGCGTCGTCGGAGGCACGTCCATCGGTCGCTGCATCGTCTGCATCGACTGGTGCTGATTGTAGGCCATATTCGGGTGCGTCATGGGATTCTGCGCGGGTTGCTGCTGACTAGGATTGTTGTGACTTTGGGGCGGGGCGTGCTGGGCGGGGTGCGTCTGAGGCATGTGCCCGGTGGGCGGATGCGTCAACGCCTGGGCGTGTCCCATATGGTTGTACTGTTGTTGTTGCGTTTGCGTGACGTTCATGTCGAGCTGGTGGTGGCCTTGCGAGTATTGCGCGTGATGATGCGGCATCCGCTGGTGCATGTAGTTCCCGTAGGATTGACTGGCGGCCGCCGCAGCGGCGGCGCTCGTCGGATATCCCGTGTTCTGCGGATAATGCGTGGGGGCGTGTCTCTGCTGCATGGACGGGTAACTGGCCGTCTGGTGCGGTTGCTGCATCATGGGATGTTGCGCGGGCGGGAATTGCTGTTTCTGCTCCTGCTGGTGGCCGTAGGATATCGTCTGCTGTCTGTACCCCGCCATCTGTCCGTAACGGTGCATCGCCGCTGTAGGATAACCGGCGTGTTGTCCCCACGTGCTCTGCATCGTCGCGGCGTCCCCCATCCCGCCCATTTGGTGATCGGGCATGGAATACATATTATCAGGCTGATAGGGATATTGTCCGGTGGTCGCCTGCGGCCCTGGTGGCCGCGCCACCATCTGTCTCTGATGCGGGTAGGAGGAGCCGGGCGGCGGACCCATCGGCCTGTCCGTACCGTAACCCTGGGCGTACATGCTCTGCGCGTTCGGATCCATGTGGTTGAAGTCGGCGCCGCCGAAGGAAGCCAGTTTCTGCAGGGGTGTCTCCTGAGAGTAGGTGGGCTGTGTGAAGGCCGTTGTCGCATCTCGCGCGCCCGTCACCGCAGGGTCGAAATGATCGCCGCCCAATTCGGGCAGGCCTTCCAACATTCCAGCTCCATCTTCCCCGAACAAGTCGTACGAGTCCATCGCTTTAGGCGACACATAGCGGCTCCCCGGTGCTCATCGCATCACACCATGTCTGGGACGTCCGAAAGTGAGGCACACATAAGCGGGGGTGGACGTGAGCGTCGGCTGTAGTCCCCCTAAACAGGCGTTGCGATTAGCGGACGTCGTCTTGGCGACTTCTCGAAAGGTGGGTCGTGGCGACTTCCCCCGATACACTTGCTCTTCTTCGATCTAGTTCCGGCCCTCACATCTAATTGGTTGGTGGTAGTAACTGCGTATGGGAAAAGAAAAACCAAAATTAGCTGTGTAAACATGAAACAGATGAAAGAAGAATAAAAAATTATCCCGTTTCTACACTGTATACCTCATCATAAGGTAAAATTTCTACCATCTAGTAAATTTCACATGCTGATGTATTTTTCAAAGATTGTACTGTAAAATTCGTATGTAATATTTATATGAACTGTATATTTGCCGAACGCGTACAGTTAAATAACCTAATAACCAATCACATTGCGGCGTATGAATTTCGTATTTTCCATGATATCTACAGTTTTACCCGAAAATTCAAGTAAAAATAAATATACACGTAGAGAAAAAAAATGTTGAATTAATCAAAATCACTTTGTTAAGCTCAAATGCGTTGATGTGACAATATTTTTATTTGACTTTACGTAAATTAATTGTTACAGTAAGAATTTCTTTTAGTTAACATAATTTTGTTGGACTAAAGAAACATTTTAGTTGTTTGATGAATGAAACGAATTTTCTGTTTATATTAACTCAAATAATTCTCTTAAAATTACTAAAATGTCATGATCAAAACTAAGCGTCTTGGCAGTTGTTTCAACAACAAATTATGGTTAATCAAACACATACAATACATTAAATTAAGATTTCCCATATTTTTAACTTTAGGCGTATATCTGAAATTCGCACCGAGAGAAGAAAATGCATTCCGTCAACCAACATCCTTTTGTTGGAAAAATATTATTGCATTAACATTTTTAATTACTTTCACAAAATTCGTTCTATTGATATAACTATATTAGATGTTCCGTAATGTTTGTTGCGTTAACCAAAATTTTCGTTAATCTCACAAGAATACCGTATAATGAAGGCAACCATATCGTTTTATTAATTTAACAAAACCAATGGGTTCACGTGTATAATAGTTTTCTTCCACATAGTAGCAAATACGTTAAATATAGGTAGGTATGTATTTCAGAAATCGCAGTGAAGATGGCGTTCCTTCCATTTCACACCAGTAAATGACACATAAGGGTCATAAAGCATAACAGTCAGAAATAATAAAATATTAATCTAGTGCATTTGCCAATCAAACATTCAACAGGATTTGCAACCATCAAAGCAGCGATTGGTGGTGTGCAATGGCAGTGATGGCAGTAAAACTGCTATTTTTTGAGGGTTTTTTAAATTTATCCCCGCCTTACAGATATTTTACACTTTATGTTGTGAATGAGATGATAACTGCACAATACCAAGATACTTGAACATTTCCCTTTGTAAAGCGATAGTTTGCTGTAGCAATAAAATATTATTAACTAAAAAGCAATTCTGTTTTGGCTCAACATAATTTTCTTGTTTAACACATAAATAAAAATGGTTATTTTGACATAACAGATAACATTTTATTCAATTTAACTTAAAATGTATATTTAACCTAGCAACTACTGCTTTTTATTTTAATGAATTCTTTTGGTTAATTTAACATGGAATAGTTGTTTATTTTACCCGAACACTTATTGCCCTAACAATATTGAATGTTTAAAATAAAATTATCTTAATTGTTAAAACAATGCTAAAAATATGATCAAATCTACACAATTATTTTAACATTCGCATTTTGTTACTTTAACAATGATTTTTGTTTGACTGCATTTAACCCAAATTTCGTGGTTAAATGCCGTGTTTTTTGTTAGATTAACACATGTTCTTCTTTACGTGTAAAAGATACTCAAATTTTTACCCAAATTTAAATACCAAAAAAAATTGTCAATTTTACACTTTTAAGTAAATTTTGATAGTAAACATAAAATTGTACATGTTTTTTCCTGTATATTCCTTTCGAATTTTTATTACTACTTAAACTTACATGAAAAAGCTATAAATTTTACCGAAATCTTTTTTTCCATGTTCAATATCCTAGAAAAAAAACATGTAAAACAAAATTTACATGATTTATTGTGGTAAATTCACAACGTTATTACATGTAATATTCCTAATTTACCATGGCAAAATTACTGTAATTTTTTACAGTGTACACCACTTTTATTGCGGTGTAAATTAGTGCTGTTGGTATCCGATAAAATTGAAATCCAAAATTATCAAGATTAGCGGATCCTAAGATCTGGATTCACTATATCAATCTACTATCCGGTTCTTGGATTCGGATCCACTACTCGATTTTCAGATCGGTATCCGCTATCCGATTTTCGGTTTCGAATCCAGTTAAGATTATTATCTAACAACTCAATATTAGTGTACGTACATAATGTAGACATTCTCTTTGCATTACATAGGTGTTCATTAAATCTTAGTGATTATCGCACCAGATAGGAGGTTTTGGATAGTGGATCCGGATAACAGCACTGTATGTAAACCAATTTTTATCTCATTCAAGGTCACCTGACAGTACAAAACTATACATTATACGTTACAGTTTTGTACTGTCAGGTGACCTTGAATGAGATAAAGATTGTCAATTGGAATCTGAGTTAACACACGTTTTCCATAAAAAAAAAAAATACTTTGCGGTATCAGTTAATCCTACAAAATCCTACAATTATCTAAAAAAAATATTGATACCGACTTTCTAGAAATTGGATAGAATTAGGACTATTAATTTCTTTCCATCGTCATGAATTTACCATTTAATGATATAACATCCTATGTCTTACAACGCAATGTGACCTTGACAAGGCTTGCATGTGCAAAGGTTAATTTAATAACACTATTTTTCAACAGTAAGAGTTTTTGCAATTACGGATGAAAGATGGATTACTTTAATTAAAAAATATGTCGCCCTGCGACCAAAAAATATTAATCATTCAAGATTCTTCCTTACATATCGCAATGGTTATTGTATATCGTGCCCGATTGGAATTAATACGATTGGCAAAATGCCTAAATTAATAGCTGATTTTCTAAAATTGCCCAATTCAGAGCTTTATACTGGATTGCTTCAGACGTCACTAGTGGCTACACACTTAGCAGACGCAGGCAGTGATTTGCTGACTATTAAAACGTCATGGTGGATGGAAGTCATCTGCGGTAGCTGAGGGTTACATCGAAAACATCTATGAAAAGTAAAGTGGCTGTTAGCGCGACAACTTATCAGGGCCAAGTACAGCTGGTCATTCTAGAGTTATATCATCGAATGATTCTCAATCACAAGAGTCTACCATTAAAGCCAATAACATAACTCAGTAAAACTTTGTTACGAAGAATTTGCCTGGCATAACAATACATGCTCAAGATACTTGTTCCGTCAGTGTAAATGTATACAGTAATTCCACGTTTCATAACAATAACAATGTAAACTAAATTGTATAGAATTTTGTTAAAGTATTTACAATTTACATGCATTAAACGTCAATTTGCTTTCTGTCATAATGTATTCAATACAGCCAACCTATAGAAATGAAAAAAGGCGTATCACAATGAAGCACTTTTCGATACGCAAAAGCGTGTTACAATTGCGTTTTTATGAACGCAAAATAGAAAAAGTTTTTTTTTATTACCTTAAATAATATAGCCTGTAGGTAGGGGTCAAAATATAAACGGACACACTGTACAATTTCCCAAGATAAATTTTGACAAAGAATTAAAAATTTTCAAGAACATGTCAAGTAATGTTATACAGAAAAAAAAACAAAACTTTCGCGCCATAATTTCCTATGTATGTAGATAAACACAGACACATCTTTTTTTTAACTAGTTATGCATGATAGTTATAAAGAAAATGGGACGATCAAAAGAGGGAGCATCAACTAATGAAGATTCCCATGTATACGTAAAAACATCTAAGTTATTATTTTAACATCTTTATTTAATGCTTCCCGGATGTGGTAATTAATGGCAAAGACGCTTTTCCTACATGAGCAATTCAAACGTAAATAAAACTGTCTCTCTATTACCTATTTATGTGCGCTAATATACAAAAATATATAGACAAAAAAAATATATATTAGATTTTGCGCTATTACTAAAGATAAAGGATAAAAAACAAATTTGTGTTTTGGTTGTAGAGGATTCTTTCTGAAGTGCATTCCAAAACGAATTATTGAAAAAAATGCCCTTGCTATTTTACACGCTCAATTTCTTCTTTATTATAAATACGGATAACTTCGTACTGCATTGCACAAAGAGTAAATACTTTCTAATGCCTACCTAGATTACTAACTTGCTACTTTTTAACGCACGACATCAAATGTTCAGTATATATATAAGAACCTGCTTGATATCATTTAGCATATTTGCGTATTTATTCACGCGGAAATGGTGAAATAGGTTTAAACGTTTCTATTTTTCGTATAACTGTTTTGTTTTCAATTATTTTGCAGATATGTACTATAAGCGTCCAAAAATAATTAATCAAATAACAGTATCAAGAGTAATTCAACAATTTTATCATTGACAAAAAAGCAGCATAGTTTATTATTATATATTTTTTAATAATTAGTTTTCTGGATAATAGGAACGTGTTTTTTTTTTCTTAAGCACTCAATAAAAAAATATCGTCTAACGTTTCCACACACTTAATAACCTGTTCCAGAACATCCGGATATAAATAAATATAAAATATCATTTAATATTTAAATAGAAACTGTTATTATGATAACCCGTTTGCATTGATTTTGGATTCATTATTAAACTTAAATGGCACATTGTCAGGCAAACATTGAATTTAAATCGGCATGGTTTCTGAATTGCATGAGTTGCAAACCAATCTTTATTAAAGGGCTTAAATAAGTATTTGTTTTGTAAACCAAATTTCCATACATCATCCACTCAGAGAACAAAATTATTTAGTTAACTGAATCCACTTCTTTGCTTTTAATGGGAATTGTTAAGATTACTATTAATAAAACACGCATGCGCAGATAAGTGAAAAACCTTAGACATTAAGTTTTGACAGTTGGTATACAGTGTGCATACATAGTGGACGCTAACAAGACGCGTTCTGTGTAGAGTAATAATAAAGGCATAAAAACAAACAATATACAGTCCACGTTTTATTAAAAATCAACAGGAATAATACGTCTCAATATTAAATTTACATTTATAATGTTATTTTAATCTCACAAGTATTCAATTTAATATTTTTTTTTTGTTCATTTAACCATTTAATAATTGTTAAATCATCATTTCTCTCAATATAGAGTCCATGTTTCCATTTTCTCGGTACTCTTGGTAATAATATACGTACAAAACACAATGCACATAACTAAAACCAGCTGACGTTTTTAAAAGACATATACTATGTCGATAAAAGCAACTTCAAATAAAAAATAATAATTACTTATCGATCTTGTTAAATTCAAGGTTTCCCCATTTCTTGAGTCTCATTTCTATCTACGGGTAAATAAATCTGTCGCTCGTGTTTTTCTGCATGCAATTATTATTATAAAGGCTAACATTAAACGTTTGTCTTTCGCATGCCGTACAATTTATTAGAGATTGATCTCTCTGTTTCAAACGATAAACGAGGGTGATTAGTACACATAGTTTCCCGGTAATTCATTTGTTTCGTTTAATTTTAACGCACATTTAATAATTTTCTTATTGTTGTAAGTGAGTACACATATTAGCATCATGGTTAAAAGCTCCTAAGATAGGAGGACGTCGTCTAATTTAGTGATATTGTAAATATGCAGTGCGCATACAAATATTTATTTAACATGACGGTTTTACGGACGTTGATAGCGTAAAAATAAAATAAACTAGGTCACCCGTTGAGCGGTTTTAATGTGTCTTGCAATTAACAACGAGTATGGGATAATTTACAACATCGGATAATAGGTATTCTTTTATATATGTGATGGAATTAACTGTTATCATTACATCATACGAATGAAACGTGCGACCTGACGCGCCCTATAGATCATCCAAGTCTTGCATGGAGAGCTAACCAGATGTTAGATTCATTTCTTGTCCCGGTTTCCTCAGAAACTCCTGACAAAAAGTAATATACCACGCTTTCAAATACTCTCCTGATTAGAGTAGACTGTTTTTTTTTTAGTAAATTCTTTAGTAAAATTGGCAACTCTAGGGTACATTTAAATTGTATACTGGCTTAAATAAAATCGCGTACAACTTGAATATCAATTTGACATGTTTTTAAGATTAGTTGTTAACAGAGGGGTGGGACTTCCATTATAATTCAATGAACATTATTTAGTCGCACCCTACAAGCGGTGATTTGTACTAATGTCGTCTATCTCGCTCATTCACTATTCTCGACTGTTCTCGACAATCGCGCTGCGATCACTCGTTTTTTGCTTATTGACGCCATTTTGACAAAATTTGTTGGCGTCGTTTCACATCGCGGCTTTATGCACGTTTTTTGGTTATTTCGAACGTTTTGTAAGTGTGAAATGGATGTTATAATATTTAATATGCCAGGTAATGTATTGATCGAACGAATTGCAGTAAGCAGACGTGTATAATTAGGATTTATTTAAGGTTATGCATAAGCCAGATACACTTTCTAGAGAATTCTTCTGGAGATATTGCATTGCAATCTGCAGCAAGAAAATTGCTCTCGCATTTATTATGTAAGTTATTAATATTTACAAATCAATTTTGATTAGTACATAACATGAAAAAGTGATTTATTAAATCTAATTAAGCTATAATCGGCTATAATGGTAATATAAATTTATGTTATTAGGTGCAATCAGATCCATCCATAATATCAAGAAATTTCTCCATCTCACCTTACATCATAAAAATGTACACGTAAGTTAAAGTAAACATTCTAAGATATACCACCTTAATCAAAGATATTATTTTAGGTAAATACAGTGTTTTTAGTTAATGCAGCATGACAATGTCAATTAACTCCTTCGAAAGGAAGACTGAGTCGTAGTCAAACCTATTATGGTCAATGGATTGAGGCTTGGGGCATAATATCAAGGGCATAGAGCGAGAACCCAAGAAATCAAAACCAAATCTGGAAGTGATTGAATAACAGCGAATCAAAAATTTTAGTAAATAAATGCAAAAAAAAATAACCACAACCGATTTAGATAAGAAAAATGTTTTTGGGGGAAAAATTTATTATTTAGTGAGTTTCCTCTAGACGATTATAGGGAAGGAAACTATAAAATAAATTTATTATGTTAATGGAAAAGCTCTTAACTAATTTTAACCAAATATTACTAGAAATATATTCTTTAATGCTAAATTAGTAATATAATTTCAAATATCAGGTAACCTAACTTTTAACTGTCAATAAGCTTTTAATTCGTATAGAAAACTCCCTGCAAGGAAAATCATTTAATCAAATTGAATGTGAAAAATAAATCTTAATTCGGAAATGTCTAGTATACAATACTTGTCTAGTATACGATCGAGTTAAAACTAAAGTCCGATTTATTTGCACTTATCAGTTTTCAGTCATGTTTTTTTTAATTTTTTTTAAAACAAATTGGAAATTTGCTTGAAATGATACTTGTTACATTTCATGTTTATACTCTACATACTATTTGGTTTTTTAGAATATTTATCTGTGGTTTTATTTTGCCACAAATATATTGTAAATAAAAAAATAATATATGTTAACAATTTTACATAGGAGCATTTGTGTAAGACTCGTTTAACTGGTATTGTATTTATTTATGTATGAGAAATATGGCTTCTTGGTTACAATAAAACAAAAAAAATAATTCAGGACAGTAAGCTTTCAATGAACTTTGTGATTTTTCTCTTCAAATGCTTAAGAGTATCCTTATTATTTTATTGATTCAAAGATTGAATGGATTTATAAATACATTGATAGCTTTTGTTGTAGAACGATTAAGGTAATTTGGAATAGAGAATAAGGAGGATTAGATAGTGTTCTCGAGTTTTAGATCAACAATTTAAGTTTACGTCACCAGTCTATAAATTTATTTTATGTATATATCGTTTTACTTGGTTAAAATTAATTAATTCTTTTCTAATAAAAGATTGTGGTTATTCATAATGATATTCCGACTTATGTTTATGAGTTCACGTATTTCATCGGCCTATTTCTAGAATTTTATTGCTTCAATTTTCACATTTGTCTCTAAAAATGCAATATTCAATGCATATGTTGTTTTTCTTTTTTGATTTCATTAATTTTTGATTTAAAATAATAGTTTATGTATTTATATACTATTGTTATAGGAAATAGTGCCATGTACATTTAATTTATTGTATTTTTGCACAATTAATAAAGATATTTTACAAAATCATGTGTTTTTGTTCTATTTGAAATCATAATATAAAAAAGCAATTAATAGTAAACATTTAAATTACCCGCCAATAAATTTTTAGTACAAAGATAGTCAGTTGGCGCTCACTAAACGCAGTCCGAGTTGGGCGATGAGAGTTACCATTCCAGTCAGGTTTATTCTAATGGCGTTAATGTAAACTGACCTTAGGTTTGACACCTGTCATAGGTTTCGTATAACCACAGTATATACGTAGTCCAGTAAGTTTCATATCGCCGGTAAAATGGGTTTTCAAACATGGCACCCCAGGAAATCGCGGTGATCGCATATGTGGGTGAAATTGTAACTAAGAACTATTTGAATTTTGTTTACAAGCAACAATTCTAACCTACCAAAGCCGTTCCATTCTTGTCATTTTATTATAGAAAGTGACAGATGTTGTGCGATTTTCTGTCAATGGTCAGTCTGTTTGAATATATAGGTTATTTCGTACACCACTTTGCAATTATTAGTTGGAAATATGGCCGCCAAACGCCATCGCGAATTTCCTTAAATTGATAGACAAAACATCAAAGGCGCCGACACTTAGTGAAACCACTGGATACTGTGGTATAACTGTCTGAAAATCTGAAAAGTTTGTTACTAAAAACGATAGCACGAATAGAACTAACAAGAAAGATAAATTGGTAACGGTACTGAAAAAAAATAAATACCAAAACCCTACCTAAAGAATCATGCGAAAATATTTTTAACTTCGGAAGTGGATAGCAATTTTCTTATTTTAAATGGAATCATATGTTTTTTCTTACATCAACGAATTCTATAGGTTATTTGAACGCAATTTTCACTAAGTTCTCTACCCTAATTCAACGTTTTTTGAGATATTTTACGGATTTGTCAAAATTTTGACGTTTTCATCTCTTTCGAAACGTACCATATTTTGGCAAACATTAAAGAATAAATGTGTCATTTTTTACTAGTTACCAGAAAAATAGTTGCCCGCACCAAATTCTGTCAAGGGAACCGTTAAATTGTATACAGAGTGTTCATAAATCGATTGTCAATTTTGTCAAAATTTTGACATTTTCACCTCTTTCCAAAACGTACCATATTTTGCAAACCATTAAAGATAATGATGTCATTTTACTAGTACCCAAGAAAAATAGTTGCCCGCACCAAATTCTGTCAAAGGAACCGTTAAATTGTATACAGAGTGTTCATAAATCGATTGTCAATTCGGATACATTTAACCTTAGAAAATTCATTTTTTTTTTTTTTTTTCAAATGTAACATTATATTCCTAATTATGCCATTCAATGCAGAAATAAATTCTATAAAGAGGATGCATATACCTATTCCTAAGTCGTTTTTCAAGATAATCAACCATTGTTTACTCGGCTATAAAATGACAAGTAGGTTGACAATCATCAAAACAATGTTACTTTGTACCCTTGTAACGCTCTGTATACAATTTAGTGGTTCTTATAAGCACCGGCACACAAATCTCGACAAACAATAACTTTTTTGAAACAATTTTCCATACAACAATTATTAATTTTCCTGCAAGATCTCTGGACTTGACAATTTTAAATTATTTTATTTTCCCATATTTAAGAATATATACCATTTTTAAGATCAAACTTCACACAATTAAAGAGCTCCGTAATGCTATTAGAAATTCCTATGTCGACATAACCCCACAACTCCTTGTAAATTGTTTTCAGAACATGAAGTATATAGAGTTCGACTGTGTCTTCAAAATAATGGACAACATTTTGAGCATCACCTTTATCACTATTAGCTTTTTAACTGACAATAAATATTATTAATACCAACTGTGAAAGTGATTAGTGCGTGCATGCACTGTGACCAACGATTCAAAAAAAACACATGGCCTATGTACTCTAATCAAGGGGTATTTGAAAGCGTGATACATATTTGACACCTATGTTTGACAGTACATAAGTGAGGAAAATCAATCATAATAAAAAAGACATATTAATATTTAATGTTAAAAGTATCTGTTATTGGTACAAAAAAAATTGTGCAAATCTGGTGCGTAAGATATTTCAGGAATGTGTTTTCACGCACTTAGTTCATGAATATCTGTTTTAAAATAATGCTGGCATTGTTGGTAAAAACGATTTTCGTTTTGAAGGCGATTAATCGCCACATCCAAAACCAGTGAATTGTATATTCGGCAATAATATCAAATATGAGCTTTTTCTACCTGATCTGCAATGTACTGTTGTTCGGTTTTAGTGAAACATTCATATCCTGGGTTTCAATTAAGGTAAAGTCAGGTAAGTGTGTAGTTTGGCTATATTTATTTTTAAAATTGAAATGCGGACATCCTCTTGTTATAATACTAATGTACTAAACTTCATACTAGTTTTACAAATAAAAGTTCCCATCTCCTAATGTGTAATAACTTGAATATCTTGTGAATATATCATACCTTATTAAACAGGCATCAGTATAGTATTACACTCTTGGCCCAACTAAAGGATAATGCTATTAATATATAAAATGCGAAACGATTACACACTTGCCCCATTTTGCTGGCTAAGTGTGGTAGTATTGACAGTATTTAAATTTCTTTTTTTTCTAGTGAGCCGTTGATAATTATAAAAGGCGTATCTGTTGAAGGCTTACAGCTGGGCATATATTACGTACTTCTATGTGTAAAATTTATCAAATGTCTTATTATGTGAACAGTGTTACATTTTCTTCGCACTATGCAATTTTTACTACACACTTACCTGACTTTACCTTATATTTACTAATAGCATAATCTAAACGAACCCATTCCAAGAAAATAATCATTTTTCCAGTACGTTCGATTAAAGCAATTCTAGCAACTGTAATTACTTTAATGATTGATTATATGGCTTTTAGTAGTTCTCACAGATATTATTGTAATTCTAGGAAAAATCTTACATCTGGGTATGGTCATTTCTTAGAAATAGTATCTTGAAAAATCCTGAACAAATTCGGTATAGACAGTGTGTTGTCACAAGAGAAAAACTTTTTTATTATTGATTTCTCAAAAAAATTTATTCTTCATAAAAGTTTTTGTTTGTTCTAAAACCCACAAAAAATACTAGACTAATAAATAAATGTCTTAGTAATGCGTGAAACAGTAACTTTTTGTAATTTTTTTAAACATTATAATGTTAATGGTGTTAATAATACGATCGATGTGAAAAGCTTTATTCAATGCGACTAAAAATCTGCCTAAAAATTACAAAAAAGCATCTGTTTCGCCCATTATTAAGACATTTATTCTCGAAGTTTCAAGTCGGTTCTAGAACAAGCAAACATTTTTATGAAGAATAAAAAAAATTGAGAAATCCATACTGAAAAAAGTTTTTCCTCTTATGACACCTATCCGGCAACACACTGTATATATTATTCCTTGAAAATGTTAGTGACCCTGTAAATAGTGAATCTCGTAAATACCAGTCAGGAATAACGTAAATAAAACTTCTAATTTAACCTAAGCTTTCGATATTTACATTTAATATCATTCTCAAGGGTATTGAGGACGCCTAGCTACACTTGGAAAATATAAAGTTAGATTAATAAAAAGAAGGATGCTTACCAAAAATTAATTTGATGAAGTTTAAATTATACAATGACGTTAAATTGAAAAAAAAAAGGCAAAAGAAAAAACAAAGGATAAGCCGAAATTTTGAAAAGCGAAATTTATAATTAAAAAATCCTTGGTTTCTAAAAATATAAAATAAATGGAGATAAAAGTATGGTCTGAAGCACATGTTATTATTTATAATAACATGTGCTTAATTCCTTCGTTAATTAATTTATTTATTAACCTTATAAAGTCAAATATTATTTCTCCATTTAGGCTCTTAAATTATTTAGCATTTTAACGATGAAAACTTCAAGAGTCCAGTTGTAATCGATGGAGCATTTCCACTAAATAATCCATTAAATACATCTATCCATTAACCGTCTCGAAAATCGCTAAACACGCCTAGTGGATGTAGTGAAGATGCAATTGAAACAGTTGGTATAGTATCTGGTTTGTACAAAATATTTGCTTTATTTACTTAAAAATTTAAAAACCCCGATATATATTAAACAAGGTATCTTTACCTGCAACAAAACGCAGGTTTCCAAGCCCTGGAAAACTTGAGAAGCATAATAAAAACACGTCATTCTACAACGGAGTATTCTAATGCCGAATTTGTTTAGGATTCATTACTTTCGAGGTCGAACAATATTTCTAAGAAATAACTATGGGCGGGTGTAAGATTTTACCTAGAATTTTAATAACATCTATGAGAACTGAAACCCATACCAATTATTTTTATGTGACTGTTGCTAATCCTAATTATTACCAGAGTTGCTTAATTAGGCGTACCCAAATAATGATCATTTTCTTGGAATTATATCGTTTAAGTACATAATGCTTTTAGTAAATACAAAATATAGCAATCCGAAAGTGAATATTCTATAAAGTAAAATCGAAAGAATTTCTATTAATTTATATGGGGGGTATTGGTCATATTTTCAAATTATTTCTGTCCTTCGACATTCTGGAATAAAATTTACTGGCAAAAAAGGTACATATATGCAACTGATGCAATTATAACTAACTTTTCGGATCAGTGTGTCCTTAGCAAGTGGAAACAAAAATGTATGCACTCCTAGAATGAAGAATTTATAGAATCTATGTGAAGGACAAATTAGGAATTAATATTGAATTTTATTTCTTCGAAACTCAAGTATTTTTCTTTCGAAAATCTTAATAGTTATGTCATAATCACTAATTTAAAAAAAAATGCAAAAAAACTACAAAAAAAAATTAAAAAAGAGTTGCCAGGTTTGAAAATAACAAAACGTTAAAATATAAAAGTAAAAAAGATAAAGTTTGGGAAAAAAATGGTCAAAAAAAAGAGTTAAAAAAATGAAGGAAAAAACACAAAAATTAGAAAAAATACTCTTAAAAATAAAAACGCGTTTTAAAAAAATGTTAATGTTCAAGTCCATTGCTCAACATTCTTTGCAATACCTATTTAACAGGGCAAAAATTAAAGGTAGTTAGCAGAGGTGTATTGCTCATCCCACAAGGGGTATACAGGGTGTATCAGATATAGAGGTAAATATAATAATATGTAGCAGCTGTAATCATATACAATCAAAATGTCTTAATGCACAGGGGGTCTATCTGTAAGCATTAACGAGAAAAAAAATATTTTATAAATGCCGTGGGCTAGAGCCGCACCTGTACCCAACCTAAATGCTGTTCCGAGTATACCCCCACATACCACTATCATTCAGCCATTACCGCTGTTAGTTTTGTGTGGATCGCCGCTTGGAGTGCAAGCCACTTCGAACATTTTATTTAAATTCTTCCCGTCTCGAAAAAATTATCCTTTTCAGGACCATCATGATTCCATATAAAGAAAATCGAAGCTTGATGCATCGGCAAAAGCGCGGGAATGTATAGATAGATAGTAAAAAGGCGTGTTTGTAAATTTTCTGTATCTACATTTATTTCTGTGTAATTCGATTCAATTCATTTTGCGTTATATGATTAAATAAATCCAAAAGAAATAACTCAGATTCATGTGGTACCGTTTATTAACACTAATTCTCGATTCGACAAAGCAAAAGAAAAATATTTACGTTTTTTGTAACTACTGAAGTCGCATATCCGGTGAAACTTGAACGTCTTATCAGGATATTAAAAATAATATTTTGTAGACTTACGTAGAATGTTTTTAACAAAAAAGGAATGTTTATTTTATAAAAACAAGAAATTTAAAATGCTATTTTTACAAGGGCCTTTATTTATTCAGAATGACGTTAAATGAACTTACGGCATACCATAATAATACTAAATGAGTGTAATCTATTTATACATAATACCACGTTTAGCGGGTGCTTTATGACGTTTCCTTGCCTCAGGCCCGGACTAAAGAATTTTTGGTTCTAAATTTTACTTTTTTTTATTCTTTAATGATGAAATCCGGTTTCGGTGGATTTGTGCTTTATATGTCGTGTAGTTAACACCCAAGCAAAATTTACTTTTTTATTTGATACACCCTGTATATCAGACTCTAAACTCTTTTTTATGTAAATCAAAAATACACTAATGAAATTAAATCAAATTTAATGCAAAATTGAGCTCATTTATACAATATAACCAAATATTATACCAGTATGCATATGATCAAAGATATGTAGTTCCGCTGGCGTAATCTAGAGTGGCGCCACTGCAGCTTTTCCGCGGTGGGAGTTAAAAAACAGCGAGGCAAGGGACGTACGAAAATAGGCAATGGACCAAGTGAACTATGTACTAGATATGGAAGCACTTGAGTATTACAGCTGTGGGTAATTCAGAAATCTATTTCTATTGGCAAAATTCAAATTTCCCACCATAATTTTTAGTAACTTAAAATATTCGAGTCTGAATTACCAATGATTTTGTATTACAAAACAATCTTGACTAGTAACTATAAATAATCGCGGCAAATATTCGAGCTCTGATGAAGATGAAAGGATACCGAGATCTGTAAAGCACACAGAAGCCATCGGTTAGATAAACGAACCTGAAGCATTAAATAAAATTACGTTTTGAGTTGTGGAAGTTGGAGAATATCAGTACGACAGTAGCATCACATCTATTTTGTGGTAGTTTTCTGCATATAGAGTACAGCAAATACATTAATCACTTACATATATTACAGAAATTGACACATAGATGGCGCCCCTCCTATTTCATTCCAGTAACCGAAGATATTTAGCATAAATAGCAAGGTAAAAGCGATTATTAAACATTAATCTGGTATATTTACTATTTACCAAATAAACACCTAATAGAAGCCGTTTTCGTGGGAAGCAATATTTTTTGGATCAATTAAATAAAATTATAGCGATTCAAAACTGTAATATTTATACCACACATGAAAATAATTAATTATTTTAAGTAACTTTTATTGTTTACCCAACATACATTCTTGTATTAATATAAACCAAAATAATGTTCATTGAACCATTACAATATTAAGAGATTTTGAAACTTTTTGTCTGTGAAGTCAAACGAAAATAACGTTATATTTAAATTATATACTACAGCCAACAAAATGTTGGTTTGTTTGAAATATAAACGTGGTGCAGTGAAAGTTTATTTTGCGTTGACATTACTCATCTTTTTGGGTTCTTGTTATTTAATTTAGTGTCCAACCAACATTTTATGCTAACACTGTTTTATGGGTTGAATAAATCAAATGGTTTTGTTGTTAATATACAACCCAAAAAGTGTGTTAAATTAGTGCATTTTGCATTGACTAAACACAATTTTTTCTCAGTGGACTAGCATACTGGAATGGCTGATATATTTTAATCTGTAAAAGAAATGGAACACCAAATACAAAAAGCCAAAACGCTGCAGTGTTTTCGAAGACTTCAGATCAGACTACTCCCAAAACAAAAAACAATATTACCTTGTAAAAAAAAACTGGATTTAGTTACACCAATATAATCTGACATTGTTATTTAAAATTTTAATATTTTTGATTATGTTTGTTGCATAATCAATTGTATTATCGGATAGATGCAGTATTTCAATTGGGGTGCCTTAGGGATCTGCACTGGGACCCACCCTTTTTTTTAAATTTATATAAATGATATATGTTCACTGAATGTCAGTGATGTTATCACGATGTATGCTGATGATATCAGCATACATAGTTTTCCTGCCGCTTTGAAGTACTGAAAAATAATATATTTAAAGAAAGCATGTGCTACTTCAAATTGAGAATATAAGTACATGTTTACGTTTCAGAATTTCTGTCCCGAATTTAAAAACAGAACTGTTTATTACGGTTTAATTATTTTGTACCGCACTGTACATCGACGAAACTGATAAACATAACGTATAGAAGCGCTATAAGCCAAGACGACAAATCGTTACAATATCCCGATACCGTTATAATCGTTTTAATAGTCGAAATATGTAACCGAGAGATGTGGACTGTGGGCAAACGCATAGGCATTCTTCTATATTATACTTGTGTGTGCGCGCAGAGAAGTGAGTGACTCACTCTCTGTTTGTAATGGGAATATCGATTAGCAAATATTCTCTCTGAAGACAGCTCGCGATGTGAGTACACAAGGAATAGGAATAATTTTAAAGGTGTGATTAAACAGATTTTATTATCAACTGGGGAATATAAAAAAAGAAAGACAAATGAAATTTTCCTACAACAATCAGTGCAAGAAAATTCCATTTATGCAGTTACATAATTATTTACATGATACAGGATACAAGATATTTCACGTTTACTTTCAAAAATATATCGGCTGTATATTAGTATATTGACATGGAATAATTAGTTTTTGGACATGAACAGTGCACTATTTTTAGACCTATGCTAAATATAACTGCTAACAGTTATGTAAACTAAAAATAATCCTTCAAATTCAACATCTGTGTACGTCGTAGGTAATAGTACATACCCAGGTAATATAATTTGCGTCCATTGAGGCGCACACACGTATTTATAAAATCAGGAGGTCATGTAAAATAAAGGACATTCCGATGATTATTTTAAGTTTACAATATCGCACACATTGAAGATAACATAGTAATTTAGATAAACAAAAATTAGTCTAAAACTGTATGGCTAATGATCCAGTAAAATGAATATCGAAATGTCAGAAAATGTATTGTGTCCACGGACGAAATTAGCAATAGGTATGATAGACGAAAGAAAATCAATTGGAATTTAATAAAATAAAATCGAAAATGAAATATAATATTCAGCAAACCTCTATAAAAACTGTCTTAGTTTTCAGGTAAAGTGCCTTTTCCGTTTATAATAATGCCAGAATGTTACAAAGAGATGTTCAGAATGAAAAGTTATGACGGTGTGCTAATTTTTTGTATTATCGACCTGCTTTGATCCAAAATCGATTTCATTTCAGATAAAAGTACTGTTTCCCGTTCACAGTAGAGATCTAAATAAAGTGAGTATTCGTTGATTTAATAATGATTACGGGTACCACGTTTTCAAACACTTTCCTGATTAGAGGAGGCTTTTTAAGCAAATTCTTTAGCAAGATTCGCGACATTGGGCTAATTTATTTGCGAAAGTTACTTTAGTACTGGTTGAAAAGTAGTTAGTGGAGACTGGGTTTATTCGATTCCTCGTAAATGGTTTGGAGATCATGAAACGTAGAGTTCGACTGTGTCTTCAAAATAATAGACAACATTTTAAGCATCACCTTTAAGTACTATTATCTGTTTAACTTATAATAAATATTTTTTGCACACCTTTTGGTAACATACAAACTGTCAAAAGTGATTAGTGCGCGCATGCACTGTGACCAATGATTAAAAAAAAAAAAGCATGGCCTGCTCTAATCAGGAAAGCATTACCCGTCATTGCAATACAATTAACAGCGATAGGACAAACCAACAAACATCTCGTTAGGCAACAATTCTACCCCTGTCAAAGTCACTAATACGGTGATACTTTTGACGTCTTCGAACTCTAGGCATTTTGTTACGTTAAACACTCGTAGACAGATGCGCAATAACTAAACATTTCTGCACTAGTCAGTTCTCATAATCGGGTTTCTTCACAAAAAGCTAAGAGATATTTTTTTCCGCAATAAAAATATCAAAGAAAAAAGTTCACATTCTCACCACAGCTTGCTTTAAATTTACTCATTCTAATGACAAAAAAATCAAATTGAACAAATTGTTTTGTGTTCTAGAATTTCTCACATTCTAATTTCACAGAATATATAAAACCATGTATTATTCCATGACAATTTTTACGATGAAACTGCACACTTTAACTTCAGTTGGGACTTCCAAATCGATAATACAATATATGTATAAGTAAAGTAATTAATAGTCTGGCATATAGGAATACCTAAAGGGAGTATATAATATAATGACAAGAAACTGGAAACTTTCCATTGAATTCCTATTAGCAAGCTGTATATAACTAATAGTACTACACATGTCTGTCAAAAAAGCGAATATATATACAGGGTGTTTTGAAACATCGTTTAAAGATTTTAAGGGCATGTAGTACGATCGAAAATAAGGTTAAAAGTCATAATAAACATATGTTCACAAATCATATCCCAGTAAACAGGTGCTTATCAGCTATTGTTTTATGACAGTTTAATTTGACGTTTTGTGCAATTTGTAGCAATTACAATGGTTGCTTATTCTAATGCTGAAATGAGCGATGAACACTATTCATGTACGGTCGTGCTAATGGGAATTCTTTACAAGCACGTCGCTTCTATGCTGAAACCTTTCCTGATCGCCAACTGCCTTCGCATGTGATGTTTCAGACGGTGTTTCAACGACTAAGAGAAACTGGTTCGTTTGAGCAGCGGTCTTCTGATACTGGACGGCAGAGAATAGCATGTACTTCACAGATAGAAGATCGAATTTTGAATATTATTGATGAAAATCCCGAAACTAGTGTTAGAAGAATTTAGACTCAAGTAGGTGTAAGCAGCAATCTTGTTTGGAGAACTTTTCATGAGCAACTCCTATACCCCTACCATATCCAACGGGTACAAGCCCTTAACTGCTTCCGATTATCAAGCGAGAACGGCTTTCTGTGAGTGGTTTTTGCGAACAGCTGTGCTGATCGGCCAGATTTCACTGAATGACATCCTTTCCACTGATGAAGCTGGTTTTACTAAAAATTGAATATTTAATTTCCACAACAATCACGTTTGGTGTGACGAGAATCCTCATGCTACCGTTGAAGCCAGGCACCAGCAACGTTTCCTCTCTAAACACCTGGTTAGGCTTGATAGGGGAACGGTTCTTAGACCGATTGTTTTGCCACACGCTTAACAGGTCTGCATACTCGAGTTCTTTGGAAAATACTTTACTGAACTTTTTGCAAGATTTACCTATAAATCTAAGACTGAACTTCTGGTTTATGCAAGATGGAGTTCCACCGCACTTTACGCGTGCTGTTAGGGAACATCTTAACAATGAATTTCCTGGGAGATGGATAGGGCGCGCAGGTCCTATTGCTTGGCCTCCAAGGTCTCCCGATCTAAACCCGTTGGACTTCAGCATCTGGGGTTATTTGAAAAGTTTAGTGTACGCAACACCGATAAACGATCTTCCAGAGTTGCGCCAACGAATAAAACACTTATTATTATTTGAAATAGATAATACGAGAAAAACCCTTGTTTTTTGAAAGAGTGCGCGCTTCCTTTGAAAGCAGATGTAGTTACCTGTGTCGAAATGGAAGGACGTCTTTTGAACATCTCTTTAGTTATAATCTATTTTATGTTAAAATGCAATAACATCTTATAAAAACCGCTAAAGCAACTTATTCTGCAATTGCGACAAAATCGCTGTTATCTCGAAAAAAGTTAATTTGTGAACATATGTTTATTATGACTTTTAACCTTATTTTCGATCGTAGTACATGCCCTTAAAATCTTTAAACGATGTTTCAAAACAGCCTGTATATCGAATACGCTACTTAGGAGGTTCGTCTAGCAGTTCTAGAAGATACATTTGAAAAGAGATAGTCTAAAGTGAATTTAATGCAAAATATACAACCGAGTGATACAGTGATATTCCGAGAAAACAGAATACTGGTTTTGTAGTAAAATGCTTTTTAAAGTGTAAAGAAAGATGGTTTTTATATAAAATCTAAAAAAGATAATACTGTAATCTCATTTCAGATAAAGGAGATTACCTTGATAGTGGCAATACCCTTTTATTTTAAGGCACTTACGTATGTATACAGATCAATACGTTGCATATTAGTTGGAGCGCGCGATCGAATCATCACTTCGCAGTTGGTAATGAGAGCCGCATTAGAGTGCAATAATCGATATTTGTGTAGTTCTGGATCTGTATGCATTAAGATATTTTTATATTTATTATTCCTTGTTTCCTTTCGCTATTTAATCGATTTCTATTTAGAATAAGTAATATATTTCAACTATTTTTATTGCATAGCTAATTATTGTTGTTTCTCTTATTATTATTTTTGCTTGTAAAATAATGGATATGTTCTCCTTGAAGAAAATAAAAATTCGTAGTAAAACATTATCATTGTCGTCGCAGTCTGTCGGAAAATGAT
Organism: Protaetia brevitarsis; assembly: GCA_004143645.1. Lineage (NCBI taxonomy): Eukaryota > Metazoa > Arthropoda > Insecta > Coleoptera > Scarabaeidae > Protaetia > Protaetia brevitarsis. The sequence continues at coordinate 18,746 of RXPK01003566.1, read as the reverse complement.
TCCTTTTTTCCCAAGCAAAAATTGAAAAAACTATTGTTATGAGACTGGTTCAGCGTATAATTAACAATTTGTCTATACCACATCGTCAGAAAGAGGCTTTAATCTATAAAGAAGAAACGAATTTTATTATGCGCTGGTAGGAGAAAAGGTGTACATCTAACAGACTAATATTTATGTTCACACTATAATAGGGTCTACGAATTTTAAAGAAAAATAAAAGAAATATAAAAAATACCGATCTCTGAAGATCGTAATTTTGGACGGATTCATGCAGAATAAACTTAGAGTGCTTATTCTTCGTCAGAAACCAGTCATCCACTTTTTTCTTAAAAAAAAAAGATGAATTTCAGGTTAGGTCATACAAAAAACGTAGAAATTTTGACAAAAAAAATCACATATCAACAATAATGTTGTACCAGTATTAATTGTTTAACAACTTATTTTCTTAAAAACACTTTTATGTGTTATTTTTGTCACCAACGTACAACATAAAAAAAAACCGGCAATTCACCGCGAATACAAACGATACTTTTTTGATAAAAAATAATGCATAAATGGTGTTATTTCAAAAAAAAATAGTTAATAGTTAACAATTTAAGTACTCGTTACAACGATAATGGTTGATAAATGCGTTTTTTTACAATGATTCGACGTGTTTTCTGTGGTGAATAGCCTGAAAATTACATCTTTTTTTTTTAAGAACTGTGTGAAGACGTGGTCTTGACGAAAATAATCACTCTACATGATTCGAACATTCTACACAAACAACCAAATTAACGATCTTCAGAGCACCGACCTATTCTTCATATCCAAAAATAAACATCGATCCATAAGTTGAATAAAGCACAGATAAATATTTCCTATAACAATATGCCAGATTGGACGTGTGAAGCATTATCGACGTTAACGAATAATGACGAAACTTGGAAAAAAAAACCCTCAAATCTCTTTCGTGTTGCATGACTAACAATCCTCGTTATGGGCTATTGGTTAAAAAAAAAAATTTCAAAACAACATACAACGCTCGCAGTTAATATCTCAAAAGCTGAATCTGTAGACAGTCTTGGAAACCACTACTGGGTCCTTTCTATTGAAGGAAATGTAATGCGAAAGATATTTACGTCTTTCACCAAAACTGTATTACGTACATAGGAACCTTCAAAATGTAGTAATGCACAAAGTTGGGTTTCGCAAGACGTTGTCCGACTCATAATGCAGTTATCGCACAAAAGTACCTACGGAAATCTTCGATAATCAGCTGATCAGCAGGTGTATGCATTGGCTGCCCATTGGCATTCATGACATGACTTTTTGGTCATTTTAAATTGAAGCTTTGTTGATAATCACTGTAGTTTACATATGGCTGAAAGAATTATAAGGTGGATAAGTAAATTAGCATTAGTAATAAACAATTAGTCGCTATGAAAAACTAGATTTATCTAAAATGAGACACTTTTACTGAATCCAGATCGGGACATTTAATTTTAGCCTTTATAAATTTTTAAGTCAAAAAAAAAAAGGAAAAGAAATTTACAGGAAAATTAGGGAAAGATTAATGATTAGAACATGAACGTTATTCTTAGTGCAATAAGATAGTTTTAGTTCAGTGTTACTGCTAGATGAAGCTTTGTCATTGAAAAGAAGTTTGTAGTAGATATTTTAAAGTGTTGAAGCACTTGTAGTGTTCTTAGAGAAATTCAGTGAAGACACATTTTTTCAGTTTTCTATTTTAAACATTGTATAATTTGGTTTTTATTATATTCTATTATTTTTTAATATTTATCGTTTTATTCACACTATAAAAATAAGAATGATTACTGCCATCAGATAAATTCCTTCACATAATAATAAGTATTTCATCCATAGAATAATTATCAAATTTATATTATTAGATGTAGTACTAATAATAATACATACAACAATGTGATGATAACTTGAAATACTCATACACATATTATCAGTGATTTTTTTTTTCTAAATTTGTATTAATGCAAATAACGTTCAAAATAATAATATAGACTTCGATATCAGTACATAATATGAGATTTCCAACCTTTAATTTGTTTGTTTAAAACCTTGAGGGGAAGAACAGTTTGGGGCATCTAAATTTGAAAACTTTTGACAGGTTATTTTAAAACTATTAATGCTATCAAGTTATCATTTAGATATTTTTTGTCTAAAAGAAAAGGTCTTGACTTTAATTGAATCACGAAATTTTTAATATGATTGAGTTTAGTAGAGAAAACAACAAAATTAATAATTTTGTTTGCATCAAGTACGTATAACATATTCTCAAAAACGGCTAAACATGTTAAATTCCTGGGAACTTCACTGATTTAAGTACATTTCCGTAATCGCACATATTGGACACATAAATAATAAATTACGCAACGCAAGACAGTAATAATCGAAAAGAGTCTTGGATTAAACAGTGAAAAAGAAAAATGGATTGGTAATTATGGAATCAGGGCATCAGAAAATCATCACGTTCTTTCGATTGCCTAATGAGTTTTAGGAAAAATCGCATCATAATGCATAAAGATTAGCGTGTTTAAATTAAAAAAATATATAAGGGTGATTCTCAATATATGCGACAAACTTAAACGCTGATTCCTGGGGTATTTGATCATAAAAGTTCATATGAGTATGTCCAAAACGTTTGGTTTTAAAGTTATTGAAATGTTTACATAGTTAACAAATTAATGTTTTTAATATAAATTAAAATATTAGTAAGACAATAACTAATCTACACTGTTGAAAATGACCGCCCACAACTGCAAAACAGCTTCTAACCACGAATCAGCTTTCAATTTTGTCGCATATATTAGATCACCTGTATATATAGTTGTTCTAAGTAGCTTGGCAAATGTAAAACCGTGACATTTTGAAAAATTAAATGTCGCTAACTTTTCAAAGCTGATTTGTTGAATAAGTATGAAAAATTTCAAGAATAAGTAAAGTTTTCCTAAAATCGACAATTTTGTGTTTTAAACAAAAAAGATGTGATAGGAACAAATATAATTTTTTTCTGTTACCAGAATAGAATGTAATGTGTGATCTATTAAATAAGTATGATTTTTTCTTAGAGGAATTTTAATGCGTCAGTGATATAATTGTAAGAGTTGATTGATTTTGGAAGTTTTTTGCTTTTTTCAAAAAATTAACTGATGAACAAGCCGGGTTTTGATCAAGCTGAATAGATATGCACGATCGAAGAAATGAGCGTCTCTATTTATGTCAAACTCGAGTCAAGACTTTGTCTTGATAGTACATCTAAAATACTTCGATCTTTGATAGAGACTTCGTCAAAAAAGAAATTAGATACAGATCCTAAATACTTCTTTTCGAAGTACTTTAAGTTACAAAAACTTAGAAAAATAACTTAAACAGTATCTCAATAGGTACTAAAAAATCTTGATATTAAAAAGTAACTCCCACCTAAAAACCATCTTGGAATTTACAAAGTTAGAATTAAAAGTATCAAAAGTAAAAGGCACATAACTACCCAGTTTAATGGTACAAGATAAAAAAAAATAAATAATGTTCAAGAATTGAAATTTGACAAAGCCATAATAATGAAATGACATAAATTAAGTTTGAGGAGTCAAATATATAATAATAATATATAATATAATATAAATAATAATAATATATTAAAATTTTTGAGGATTAAATATGTGAGGAACTCCATTCACTACGTTGGAAGTGAAGATATTTATTATATTGTTTTATTTACATACATTCATCTATTTAATAAATAATTTGTATCCACAACTTTGCAATTGGAAAAACATTCATGTAGATTAAACACGCTCGTACGTTTATCTTCGCAATTATATTTTACGCAGAAGTAAGGTAGAAGTCCTCATTCCTGACACTTTAGGGCTAGAATGATGTCAAAAGTTAAATTCCAGATGATACAAGAACAATTTTGATTTTTAAACTACCCTAAAGCAGCAACGAACCATGAACTAAAATGGTGCCTCATATCTCTAAAATCCCTTTATTTTCATGTAAACGCATAGGTTTCATTTTATAATGAAATAACATCTATGAAGTATCTGTTGTTAAAAAGTATCTTTACAACACTTTATGGTTTCTTAGATACAAAAAATATCTTAGACGTTTTAAGATATTAGATACAGATACTTTTAAAAAGTATCGTAGAGCACCTTTCCATATCCAAAAAAAGTATCTTAGAGACAAAACTGAGCTTATCCAGGCAGCAAATTTAAATTTTCCAGGATTATTTTTAGCTAACTTCAACATAAAGGTAATAAAATCACAGTATCTAGAATATTTTAAAGATCTTTTTACATAAATACTTCCAGCTCTGGTTTATAATATTCAGTTTGAAGTAACACTAGTTCGAATAAATACATAACCTTATTTCTTGACAGATAAACACTGACAAGTGCAATTGTTGTTGTGACACAGTAAAATATTATTTTTCTCAGACATTTCTAGCATCTCATCGGACAATAGGTGAAATTTATTAAATATCTTGGTCGATTTTCAAAATGATTAATAGAGTTGCCTAAGTGGATCTTCATTGCTTAGTTACTAATATGGTGAGGGGTTTCACTTAACCACCTGGTGAAATTTGATATCAAGGCACCCATCAAAGCTTTTCAGACAACGAATAACTTTTCTATAAATTTTATAATTAGATAAAGTCGTTTAATGTTTACATAAATACGAGACAACTAAATTCGCATTCTAACTTTTTTTTAATTATTTGAAGTTGCGCTACACGTCGTCAATCGATGTAATCGTAAACAAACACAAGGCAAAATTTCAAGTGTAACGGTTTTTCCGTGTAGCCGTTACAATTACTAACTCTCTGCACTAATTTTAAAAATCCTACCAGCTATTAAAGACAAATTATTAATTAACGATATATCCATACTTGTTGTACCTAGGTAACGTTTTATCTTTCTAAGAACAATGGACATAAAGTAAAATAACCCAAAACAAACAACAAAGATAATAATGCAGCCATGTATGTACATACAAGCTAACAATAACTAAAATATTTGACCGATAAGAGCGCGTGTCGTGTCGTCTTGTATACACTGTATCACACACGATAATTAACATTATATTATACGTAGGCAGGCGATATGCGCGCAATTTTTACAGTTCCTACAAAAGGAGTATTTATTATTGTAAATTGTAACGCATTTTAATATTACTGTAAAATGAGAGTTAACGGATTACTTGCTATCATATCGTCAATGTCGGCGTTCTCTGTGTCTTCGTTAATTGCACCGGACTGTTGACCGCGATCGCTAGAGGGCGGCAGCGTTTTGTTTACCGAATCCAAAAGGGGAAAAATACTACCCTTCTATACCCGTCCGCCGTAGAAAAATGTATCTTTTGTCAGATGTCACCCGGCGTTTATTGACTGACAATCGCCAAGCTAAAATTAATGAAATCGGTAGAAATACGTTAATAAATAACGGTTTTAATTGCTGCAGTCAAATTTATTTTGGGGATTTTGTAAGGAGATTTCTCAGATAATATTTATTTATATAAATAATCGATATTAGCGTAAATATTTAATACTTTTTTATCGCGATAATCTAAGAAGAAGTCCTTATCGCGATTACTTCAGTTATCGGAATAGAATTTTATTGGGACATCGGCGATTTTCAATCGAAAACCAAAGGGGAAAAGCTATACAGCTTATGTTGTCTCAAAATTCACCCATGAGCCGTTACAACTTTCCACCCCAGGTCACGATTTAATTCCGATCCGCAAATCGCTATAGCGAAATAAATAATCGCAAATGCCACCTGCAATTTTATACAATTGAACGAGGAATCGATCGCAATTGCCGCCGCGTAAGGAAAAAAAAAAGCAACACCGATCGTATTAAGAGAGATCAACAGCCATCTTAGATCGGGAAAAGTAAACACGGCTACACAAAACCGAAAGGGAAGCGCCTAGCCTACTGTGTGTGTGTGTATGTGTGTGTTTGGTAATTAAAGATTGATTAGCGGTAGGGGGTAGAACTGCAGCACCTTACCGTGACTTCTAGAAACAGATCGAATAATCTATAATATTCACCGCATACGTTTACGCATAATCTGGGACGATGAATAGCGAAATGCAACCGAACCGACCGTTTACGAATTTTCGTGCGGGGAATCGGGCTACTAATAACATGTCAAGTTATCAATCCGTGTGAGAACAATGAACTTTACCGACCGCCATTCCTGATGTCCACCGCTTTGGCTGGCTCATATAACGTTTCCCGTTCCGTCACAAACGCACGAATATAGGGGGACACACGCGCAAAATTAGCGGTCTCCGTCGAAAAGGTCACACACAGCCACCCCCGGTATTCCGTGTCATCATCGCGACTCTCGGCCTATCACGGATGGAAAATCCGATTTTTCCCTGTTCGTACACACACACACAAAATCGACACTCAACGTCTCTAGCTGCCCAACAACACCGCCGTAATGAGAGAAAAGAGACTATTTAATTGGTTAGAATAATACAGTTCTGTATTCAAGTTGTCGAAATGCGAACAAATCAGGTGATATCTCATGGATGCATTAGAAATGTTGATTTTCCGCGTGAACCAAAGGCGATTTGGCGTTGGACAATTTCCGACGGACGTAACCGATGATTTTTTTCCCGAAATTTTCGGCCGGGAGCGGAAGAAAATCCGGCGGATTTTCTCGCGCCCTCCGACGTAAACAGCCGATGACGATTAACAATACAAAAAACAGAACGTTGTCGAAACTTACCAATGATAGCCGACGGACTGCTTCGGGTTCACTCCTCCCGATATACACGAATCACTCGATCGAATGTCTCACTTTTACACAATTTGCACGTCGTACTTGCACTAACACACGGACATGAACGCGTTTTACTTATTCTCGAACGATTAACCTACTCGATGTTTGGGTAAAAATCGCTCGTTTCAAACTCACATAGCGATTGCACGTCCGAATGTGTACTCCATTTTATCATTACGCTTGTACGCGACTGCCGCCCGTGGCGCCACCTGCGGCGGTAATTTTGAAATCGGCGAACGCATTTCTTATATGTACAGAGACGAACATAAAAGTGCACAACATACGGAAATTTAACTTTTCTTATTTTAGTTTGTTACACAATGTTGTTGAAATTGATGTAATTAATTTAAATAGGTGAATATGTAAATAATTTTTGAATATTAAAGCCTTAAACATACTCAATTCTATTTATGTTAAATGAGAGACTTTTTGAATGTGTAGAACGTTAACAATATAACAGGCACACAAAATTTACTGTTTTAAGCTACTTCTAATTCTTATGTGTTTCTATACATCCTGCAAAATAACGTATGTTCAATAAGAGATAATAATGAACCCTTAAATTCGATAAAGTTGAAATACATATTAGAAACAATATGAATTAAAACCGTATTACGTTAAAGAAATATATTGACTCCATTGACATGGCGGTAAATTTAGAAGCTGTTTTATGAATGGATAAAAGTGAGGTTTGAGGTTAAATGATGTTACTTCCGTGAAAATTATTTGGAAACGCAATTCAGCACTCTATAATTTTGGGTCTATAAAGTAAGTGCCTTTTGTTATCAACAAATATGGTTATAATAAATTCTGGATAAAAACAGAAAATATTTTCAAGGTCAGATTTAATTTTACGTTGCGATAATTTTTCGTGGTAGTTTGTTTGTTTGTGGTTAGAATTTTTACCAGAATTAATAATCGTAATCATTGATGATGTAGAACAGACTTAGATTACACTGATTTAAAAGGCAATATAGTTGCTCCGGTATCTGTACGGCTTAGTTTAAACAATATAAGGCAATTACATATACAAAGCTTTCATTTTATTTTGATACCCATGCGATTAGCCTTTTAAAAAGCCATGGGGAATTTAGTATTTTGTTGAACGTCATAAAAACTATTTAAAATTCGCTATAATGATTAAACAGCAATAGTAGTTAGTAAAATTAGAGTTATTCATAATTAGATTTAAAGATAAAAATGAGGTGGATATTACTTCCTAATTCATTAAAAAATTCCTACAGTAATCTGTTATAAGTTTGTTGCTACAGGTTTCGGTTTTTACACCTTCACTACAAAAATACAAAATTAGTGTAAATACAGTATACTAAACTAATGTGGATCTTCATAGACCATAATTTTATATGTTTGTAGTATTCTGTTTGCCTGAAGAAGCTGTAAAAACCGAAACTAGTAACAACAAAGTTATTATAACAGATTACTGTAGTAATTTGTTCATAAATTAGGAAACACTATCCGACCTCATTTTTACGTTACTAAACTTTCGACAACCCAAAGTCAATTAACATTACTTGACTTACTTAAACCTTTTGTCATCACTGAGCTTTCGGGATCAAATGAAATTCTGTAGAATAATTTTATTGGTCATCTATTCCAGAAAATTATTTTGAAATGACAAGAGAAATTAGTTTCCATATTCTCAAATTTTATGCGGATGTATCTAATACTTACCGGAATCTAAACTCACTAGATATTCTTATAAAGTAACGCAATTTATTGCGCCAAATATGTTAGAGAGAAAAGAACCTTTTTTGGACATAATATGGCGGTATCATGGTCCAGCTGATTCAGCTGTAGGCGGTTAGCTACAAAAGTCACTATATTCGGCCAGTTCTAGCTGTCATTGCTATCATTCAAAACTGTTGGAGTTACAAGTAATGTTTGGTAAGAGTTACTGTGGTCTATAAGTTTACTGTATCATAGTAACACTGTTGTTTAACTAATTGTATTGATATGGTACTGACAGTTGACAATATCCCACATAGCCAAATTTAAATTACCCGCAATTATTCTTAGTAACTTCAACGTTGAAACATAAAATTACCTACTATTTTGTATCACATTCAAAGGTATTTTAATGCCTTTACGTTGAAAATAGTGGCAGGAAATTTAAATTTGGCTATTAGGGATATAGCTCGTTCCTTGTGTCTCGCGTTTTCAATATTTTATTATACTCTCCACATACTTTCCATCTGGTTATGGGGCCAGGAGAAGAAAAGTAGGGTTAAAGCAGTAAAAAAACGCGAAGTTTTAATTCATCCTGGCGGCGTCGTGGTTAGCTTCAATAGAAAAATTGACAGGACGTATAAACTACGATTAAATTTAAATTTGGCGCCCAAGCTGGACACAATATGGCGGTCAATTGCGGTACTTTATATAAGTATCTAGTAACTTTACCGGAATCAGTATACAACATTCCAAGTCATCAAGCAGGTCATGATGCATTATAACATTTCATTTGTCATTTTGATATCCCATCTTGTCAAAGTGACAGTTTGACAAAGTACCAAACAAATCTTTAATAGACAAATATATTTACGGTATTTACTATGTTAATTAATTGTCTATAGGTGCTGACAATATTGATTTTTTGTTTGGAAAATTTCAGATATATCTCAGTTTTGAAGTAATGAAAGTGCTAATTAATGATATCATGCATTTTTGACAATTTGGAACCCCTAGCTAGTAACAGATATGGATTTAAAAAAAGAAGCTAAGACGTCATTATATTTCGTTGCGATGAAAACTGACTGAGGATGCATCAGAAAATCCCGTATGTTGAGAACTTTTTATTAGTCACTGTATATTTCATGTATTTAATAGTAGAATATGTATATGTTATAAATATAATAATTATAAGCAACGGTACTCTATAACATTTCAAAGAGGAGAACATCGTTTGATACGTAAATAAGATAACATAAAAAGAAAGATTGTTTTTAGTAAGTAATTAACAAAAATCACATGACGTCACACGAACTTATAAAATTTATACTAATTAATTTAATTGCTGAATACTCCTGTGTAATAAATTATACTAACCATTCCAATTTGAAAAAAAAAGATCAGATATATTAGGCAATAAATGACTATTTGCACTGAAAATTACAATATAAATTGATATAACGAAAGGTGAAAACTTCGTAATTTTAAAATCAACATGAAAGTAAACCCACGCGGAAAATACGAAATTAGGTCGATGCATACGATTAGCAGTGAATGGAAAAATGGACAATTCGGGCGTCTAAGTAAAAAATTAACGGGTGTAAATTAGTCATGCATATATATAAACGACGATAAATACAAATTATTAGTTAATAGGTATTCGGCCCCAATTCGTTAAGATAAATATGTGCGCAATAATGTGTGCATGTTTAAGCTATGTATAGAGTATGCATATCTATCATAAATGCAGGAAAATCAAAATTAAATTATATACACATATATTTTAATATTAACGTTGCAGAGTAGGTGTTTTATATGACACTTAAAAAGAGATTAATGATGTGTTAAAGTCAACAGTACATAAATGATTTAAAAAGGAAATCCTACGTAAATAAGTACGCCGTGTATGGTATTACATATATAAAAAGAAAGAATGATATATTAAATACAATTTACAATAAGGAAAGAATCTTATATATTATAATTGTCGTAATGGATGCAAACTATGGTAACAAATATATTTTGATTTTATAACTGAAATGTATGCAACCATGTGTACCTTATTTCTTGTTTTAAAATCCTACATGTGAAAGTAGTTGCTAACCAAAAACTTATTCCTCATTAAGCTATAGTTGATTATATTGATTTATAATGTGTTTTCTTTGATTTTATTTACTCTCGTTTATAGTTTTGTCACTATATTATATGTATATACATTTTTATTTTTTTATTTGTAAACAATGCCATTATTGACAGCAGTGCGTAAAAGTTCGAAAGTGTGGACAGTGGCGGCTCGTGCTATTTAGCTTATGGGCTAGCGCCCCCCAACTCCGGAAAATAATAAATAAATTTACTATACAGTGTATTCCACGTAAGTGATTCATTAAAAGTTTATAATCTTCTATTATTTACTTATATTTGAGATTATGGTGTTATTATCTGTTCGATTGCAACGATAAATATGAAATACTTTAACCGAAATATCACTTCCGGTTGACCGGAAATGGACGTCAACTTTGTTATTTTAAATAGAATGATATAATTTTTTATTCATTTTTGGATTCTACGACCATAAATACGTCAGTCTTCCTTAGCTATTCCTATAGCTAAATGTTGCTGTTTTTGAGTTATTTAAGTTTTTCTTTTATTTTTTTTTGTTAGTAATAATCATTGTATCATTCAGAAATTAATATCTGGGTTAATACTGCAAGTAGAGACTCCAGATTTGCAATGTTATGAATGTAGATAGAACTCTAAGCAATGGTAGGCACACTTTACATTCTAACATACAGGCTGTTCAAAACAGAGGAACAGAGTGATATATGTTCAAATGCAGAAAACTCATTTTTTAATTCGAAATTAGAAAGTAATTATCATCCCCTATTATTTTATATCAGCATTACCTATCTTTAATAGATTTTGAGATATGAGTGACTCTTTGTTAAACAGACTAACTAACCCTAGCTTTAAATGTTTCCCACATAGCCAAATTTAAATTGCCCGCAATTATTCTTAGTAACTTCAACTTTGAAACATAAAATTACCTACTATTTTGTACTACCTTACAAGTTATAGTTATTTTAACGGGTTTACGTTGAAGTCACTAAAAATAGTGGCGGGAAATTTAAATTTGGTTATTAGGGTTGTAGCTGGCTCTGAATGGGATTAATGTCAAATTCATTGACTAGCCATAAGTGTTAATGGATGTTATCGTAATTACACTTTTGTACAACGCAATATTAATAAAAATGACTATTCGAACAGCGATATTTTTCGTTACTCATCATAGACTAACACATCAATTTGACATTAATCCGATTCAACTGAAACTGTTTTATTTTGTCGAATAATTTACTAAAAATTCGTGTGTATAAATTCGCTAAACTTTCTGATTAGTTTAAAAATATCCAATATATTTCTTAATATGTATTACAAATTATTTTGATTTTCATGTTATGCGGCTAGTTTATAGAGTAGCTAAAGACCGCTTTACACTTCGCATTTTTTTTTTTTATTGCGTGCAATGAAATATCAGAACAAGTTCTATTCCGTGCAATACCAATAAAATTGCACACAGCTGATCGAAATCCATTGAATGCGCATGCGTTATTTGTATTGCACATTTTTTTTTTATTGCGGGCAATACAAATAGCGCATGCGCATTCATTGGATTTCGATCAGCTGTGTGCAATTTTATTGGTGTTGCATGGAATAGAACTTGTCCTAAAGTACTGAAGCTCTTTTATGAATTTATGTTGTATTTCTTACATTATTATTAGAGAATTTTTATATTTAGAGGACCTTTATTCTTTCTCTTTTAGTTATTGTTGGTACTACACCCTTATCATCATTATTTCGATTTAAATGTAAAAATATAAATAATCTGCTATGAATGAGTGATAAAAAAAAAAAATAATTTTAATGCAATTCCCTAAAAATAGTTGCGATAAATTTTATTTAATAGATATTTTAGCAAATATTTTCCTCATTTGATAAAGTTGACCAAATAAATAAACAACAGTGTAGGTTAGTAAGGTTTTCATGTTAATATCAATTTTATTTATCTTTTAGTAATTTTATTTCTTCTATCATAATGTTTAACTTTTTAGCCGCATGGCCTTCTTTGTTTTTCACAAAATGAAATCTAACAGAACTCTTTCGTTTCAATATTGCACCTCAAATAATGATTAATTTTCGCCGTAGATAAAAGTATGGGAGATGGGTAGATATTTGGAAGCTGCCGTACTAACTTTGAGGTTAATGTTTTGTACACATTTTGTACGCATTACTGAAAAAGACAATATTGTTATAAATTTATGTAACCAATATATATAAGCAATATTTGAATAGATATAAATATCTTTCAAAACCTGTACTGCCGCTTATATATAAATGACATAAGATCCAGAAGCTCTATTCATCTATCAAATAAACTATTATTTATTTTGAAAATACATCTCTTTAACCTAAAAATAAAACAATTCGTCTAATGAGATAATTAATTTTTGTTAGGTAAATTACCTCACTTTATGTAAATGCATAAACAAAATAAAACAATTCTTTTTCAACTGAAATTTAATAGCTTAGAAAAAATTAACAATACAAAAAAAAATATCAATTATAACTGCTTAGTCTTTTTTTGTGCCGGTTGCTCTAATTCCATTTCTTCGTCTTCGTCCTCAACATTTTCAGTCACAACACTATCGTTATTAGCACTTACATCATCATGAACATTTTCGACAAACATGACAGTCTTGCCACGACTTCTACCCACTACAAATTGGAAGTTCAAGTTAAAAAATCAAAAACGGAAAAAAATTCGGTTCAATTTTTAAAGCAGATGCGTAATAAATTAAAATTAAGAGAGATAAGTTCTCATTTGTACATTCTATGCAGTGTTGCCAACCCCATATTAACGGATATCCACATTTGACACGCCAAATTTAAGAATTTCAAAAATAAATTTCATTAAACAAAACAAGGATAAAGAAAGACAAACATAAAGAGTTTTCTTTAATGATTTTTTAATTAAAATAAAGATCATCATGCATACCATACTATCACACATTTTTATTTGTATTTTGTTAACATGTTTTAGTAGGAATAAATTTAATAAAGTTGGTAACGCATTGACTCGCTGATAGGTAGAAATTTATTTCTATGATTTCGTGTTTACTGAATGAACTATTGAAAACTGGTTCGCATAAAGTACTTAAGAGATGTAATGATTAATTAAAAGCACGTTACAAAATATTGTTTTTAAAATAAATAATTTAAATTTAATCGTGATTAGATGATGAGAAAATTCCTACAGAAGAATCTTTCACTTTGTAGCTCCATAATTCCAAATTTCTGTATGAAAGGCAACACTGTATGTATGTTTTCACTTTGCAAATTTTTCTACTCTAAAGTTATTGATTCATTTCAATATTTCCCACTTTCTTTAAAACATAAAACCATTTTGAGTAAACCATAGTAAATTTATCTCTTTAAATATAAGAAATGTGTTCAATTTCACTATTAAAAAAAGACAAAAAGCATTATATACCACAATTTTCAACAAGAATGTTATGACTTTGCAATTGCCCCATCTCCCACCATTAAAATACTCGATTTATGCCCTATTACCCTGATATATTAATTGTGGTTTAATATAAGTGGCACATAGAACACATTAAATATATATCACCTCCAAGGCTTCAATTAAAATTAAACCCCGATTAACATGTTGCTGCAAACAGTCCTTATAACCTAAAATACTTACATGCATTAAGATAAACATTCCGGCCACAATGTAGTATGGAATTCTTCGCCTGTTCTTCACTTAAACCAAATATTATTCCTCTGTATCATAAATTAAGGAAATCGCAACATCTAATGTAAAATAAGAAATTTATAATACCCATATAAGGATACAAATTGATTATGTCATAGGGCCCCCGTAACAGCATCCGATTTGTCGCCCCGCTGCTTACGATTATATTCCTTGATTTTCCAAAGCTATGGTAGAGGTGCGAGATGTGTATCATGTTTTTTCTTTGCGTACTATCTAGCACAGCCGGTGCATACAACAGTTCATAGTGATACCCTTTCTCTACCAGCTGATTATACATCTTCCTAGTGAGTTTATATGAAACCTTATTCTCCGGATTGTAACTGAGGATATCGGCGTCGATATTGTTACAAGTGTACTTAACATGGGAGGCAAAGATGTTAAAAATTAAAATCGGGTGAAAGAAAAACAGTAAATTTACTTACCTGAATGGCATTTTGATTTAGAGGTAGAACTGCTATTATATGATATTTTTTATAATTTGGAGACTTTGTCTGGGAAAAAATTGATATACATATTAAAAAGTGCTTATTAAAATCGCGATGGATACGTACAATTTTATTAAAAATATCCTGATTGGAAAATATGATTGTTAACCTATTTAATATTTTTAAAATATCACTATCCTGGAACAAAAATAAAATTCAAGTACATTCTATGGTCGTAAAATAGCGCTAATCAAACCTGTGATAATTAAAAATGATAAAACATATCAAGAACAATGCTATGATTAGAAAGTAACCCATTTTCGAAATTTTGACAGGAACTTTGACAGTACAATTTTTATTCTACACTGCACCAAATAAATTCATCAATCAATAAAGAAATTATATCTAAAATAACAATATATATTTGTAAAATAATATCATTTTACAAATATTTATTACGTCGGTTTTCCGAAATAAGGATTTAATCGAATTTGAGTACGCAAAACACGCCAATTTCATTGTACGTTTCATCCTACCTACGAATAATTTTACCTCGTATTTAGAAAGATCAATGGGTGCCGGAACGATGTCAACCGTGTCTCGAGGTTCTCCTTTTTTCTTCTTTTCCTTCGGTTTCTAAATTCGCCTCATCCAATACCTGATTGACGGCGATAGTTTTGTAACCCACTGGAACAATTAAAGAATTTCGAATCGCGCGCCAAATCTTTGTTATTTCTACCCACGTTCTATAAGTAATTTTTTCGTTTTCGTAAAATCCTCCGATATTAAACACTGCTCCGATATACAATAGTCGAAATACCCCTTTACGGTATCCATGTGTTATAAAATAAAGATGCTTCTATACAGAAATATTCTCGATTTTGTATATAGCTGGTGAATCTATAATGTTAACGTGCGTTCAACTACGCTTCGCTCTCGGTTGGATGCTTCAAGATTTTTGATCGGAATTATTAAAAAAGAAAATTTACAATACATAAAATAAAACTGGTATATATTTTAATACCGCAAATTATTATATATATATTTTTTTATTTCATTTCCTTTTCGAGTTCTACAACAATTAATAATGCAATAGAATCTAGCTGAATGCTTCCGGACGCTATCGATTTGACTGGATTTGACAGTTTACGCATGCGCCTGTCAGTAGAAAGATTATTTTAAAATGCTGGCGAGAAATTACTTTAACAAACTAATTAGAAGTTCCTTCAATGTAATTAAACACTTACAAAATGCAAGAAATTGCTCCTCCAGAGTAACCAATACTGGAGGTGGTCAAAATATTAAAGAAAGCAATCTTAACCAAACACTTAACAAAATAAGCGCTAAGTATAAAATATTTAAAGATTCAGAATCTTCAGAGATTCCTGACGTTTATGAAAAGAAACTGAGATACCCGGAGATGTTGGAGGAGGAACCCGAAGTTGTGGATCCATTTGAAGGATTAAATTTAGAGCGTGAGTTGCAGTATATGCATATAGATTAGTGTATCACCATCATTCCTTATTTTTGTTTTGTTTATTCTCATATATAGAAATTTGTTTAAAGGTGGAGAAAACGGCGTATATGAACTCGAAGATTTAATGGAGGTTCTCGAAAAGGAGAACGCAGAAGACGTGTTTGTAGCCCAACTGCCTGAAGACTTACAATATGTCGATTACATGATTCTGGTTTCTGGAAAATCGTATCGGCACATGCAAGCAATAGCAGAATTCGTACGGAAGGTGTATAAACAGAAAAGCCACGAGGACGATATCATACCTCGCCTAGAAGGGAAGGATTCCAAAGAGTGGATGGCTCTGGACTTAGGTTCTATAATTTTTATGAAACTCTTTATGAAACATTTTTATGTTGTCGTTTTATTTACAGGAAACATTGCGCTGCATATTTTCTCGAAGGAAGCACGGTTAAAATATGATTTAGACACTTTGTGGGCTGTGGGGCCGAGATATGACAAGAATCCTAATGCGGAAGATCCAGTTGTCGAAATGTTGAGCGACATTCTATTTATTTGAAGATTTGAAACCTGCTAGATAATTAATAAAAAGTTTTTGTAGTTTTGGGTGTTTTATTTACTTTTTTTTGTTTTTTTTTTTTTAATTAATCTTATTGCAGTTTAAAAAAGAAGTCCGTAATTATTTAGTTGGAATTATTCTAGATTCTGGCATTTATATGTATTGCCATCTGTACCTGCATTTTGGTAACTATAATATGAAGCGACCTGTAATTTTCTTAATCTAAAATATTTGGTGTCAGTGCTCTGCGCCTCATGACATCAGCGCCATCTATAAAATAAAGTAAATTCTTCTGGTCAGTAGGTAAAACAACTTTGTTTATTAATTATTTAATATATTAAAATGTAGATGTCAGCACATTCGAAAGTCATATATTTTTTACGTTTGGAACTTTGACGGTATTACTTTATTTTTTTTTCGAATACAATACAAAATTTGCGTAAACTTGTTAGCGACACAAACTAGTAATACTATATATATACGTACCTACCTACACAAAAATTGTGAAACGTCAATCAAAATAAATAAACAAGCTTATCCTATTAATATTTTACATAAAAAAGTTTGCAAAAGCATTTCCACACCTATAATATTCTTATCAGCTACGAGATAAACAAGATATCTCTCACTGTCAACGGATGAGTAATTATTAAACGCAATTTTAATGCAGTACTACTGCAAGTGCAATGTTTTAACCGTTCCTAACATGAAAATTCAGTGGATTTTAAGCAATGCCGAACACGGTGTCAGATTATAAGAAAGCCGTCGTAGTTAAACGGACCATTTTAGGCTACGAATTGAATTCTACCCAAAACGTTTGGGCGAATTTTCTTTTGCCATCGGTGACGGGATGTGTGTTGTATATCTTGCAAACTGGTGCGGACATTGGGGTGGCGTACGGCCATTTTCGCGAAGGAAATCCGATATGGGGCGCCTTGACGCTATTCTTCATGATCTGTCCGGTGATTGGATGTTTCATATGGGTGAGCACCACTTTGGAAATGTGGCCCGAGGTCGAAGGATGCGGCTTCAATAATTTAAGATGGATCTTGTTGAAGATATTTCAACACTTGTTTTTTCCGGTATGGAGTATGTGGAGGTAATAATGATGTTATTATTGCGTTATCTGTCAAAAATGACAGCTGTCATTTATGCTATATTGTAACAGTGTATACTCTATTGTTATTTTTGTAAGCGTCCTGTATTAAAACTATTTCGCTATTCGGTCGAATTTCTTTTCAGATACGCCGAAAAAATTATGTGGTCTCTCGAGGCTCTGATGAATCAAGATGAAGATGAGAGAGAGGCGGCTTTGGAAAATGTGACAGCACCTCGCACAATTGAATTCTATTTTTTTTTGCAAGCGTTCCTACAGAGCTTACCGCAAATTTTGCTACAAGTTCATATTTTGATGAAAAGTGCACTAGATTTCGAAATAGAAACAAGTTAGTACAAAATAAAATATACGACCCACGTATCCAAATTTAAATTGCCCGCAAATATTCTTAGTAACTTCAACGTTGAAACATAAAATTACCTTACCATTTGTACTACATGATAGTTATTTTAATGCCTTTACGTTGAAGTTACTAAAAATATTGGCGGAAATTTAAATTTGGCTGTTAGGGGAAGTGGTACGAAGTATTATTAAAATAAAAAATTAAATACTAGTGAATAACTTGAACGAATTCTGGCGGGCAATTTAAAAGTGTTACATAATTTGGTCAATTTTAGTTTATGCATATACTCTTAATTCTCAGAGATGTTTTTTTTTTATAGTAAATACCGTTTCTTAGATATTGTTTTATGAGGTTTATGGTAAAAGATATAAAAGACGCGTTTGTCACACTCAATATGTTTCCTTTATCGTCAATCAAAACGTTTAAAAATCTACTTTATTGCCCATTAAACCTACAATATAACTGTAAAATGAATTATGTGTTTTAGATGC
>RXPK01003565.1:0-32280 GCA_004143645.1 Protaetia brevitarsis | reverse complement strand
GAGGTAGTAACATATTTAAAAAAATTATACGTTAATAATCGTATTTAAAAAAAAATATGTACATTACATCAAAGTTTAGATATAATTTGGTTTATAAATATGTTTATAGTAGTGTTATAGCTTTTTTACTTACTTTTAAAATTGAAAAATCTTATAACTTCTTGTATTTACAAATGGAGCACATTCCATCATAAGAATTTGTAATCTTCTTTGGTTTATCGGTATTCAAGCAATTTAGTCATTTTTGACTGCAACATAGGTGAGGGTATACTTGGTGCAGAGTATATACCATCATTACATATTTTACAAAAACTAAAATATTTACGGCCGTTATAAAAGCGTCAGCTCTCGTACTTGCGTGCGGATCTTTATGCCGCAAAAATACTATAAAATTAAGTTAATAATGGATAAGTTTTTCTGATAGAATTACAATAATTAAAAAGACCGCTATATTGTTTATATGTTTCACTTTATCTTGTCTATGGTTATTGTAATACATAATTACACAAATTCTTAATAAGGTATAAAGCATTTTCTTCTTTTAAAACAAGTTAATGCATTAGAATATTTGAGTACACCATTATATGTCGAAATGACTAAATATGCACAGTACATGCCACACGATACTTCAGATTGTTTGCCACAATGCTCCTGATCAAACCCAAAGGTGCCGATTTAAAGCCTGATAAAGCCCTTTTTTTTAAGCCAAATTAAGGTCCGCGTATTACTATGTAAACGCTGATTACTTTACTATGCCGCTTTGCGACCTAGTATCCTATGTTATCATAGCTAAACTTATATTAATTGCTTACAATAGAAATCAGTGTTTTTGTTGAATAGATGATTTTCTGCAGGTGGATTTTGTCGCCGTTAACACTGTGGTGTCCGTGCGAACCACGAATATATTTATATTAGTTACAACACAGAGAGATGCCCAAGTTCATTCCAAACACACAAGCATCGTCCGTCCTAATTGTTATTATTATTTTTTATAAATAAGCTAACGGTTTGTGCTAATTAAAAACGTTTGGATTATATCAGTCATCAACTATTCATTGAAGGGAACTAATTCTTTCTTTTGTAATATTCTATAGTATTGATGAAGACCATGAAACGAAATACTAGCGTTAAACAATATGCATTACATTGCTATAAAAAAAAACAATATAACCAACTAATAAAGCCAGAAAACAAAATACATTTTTAATTCTGAGGACATGTTATTTCTCTACTGAAATAAATTCCTCATACTGTGGGCACTTCGATAGTTATCGATGATTCACCTATCCATAGTTATTCGACTTAAAATCTATCTCATAGCTCAACTATCGATAGTGCCCACCACTAGTTTTAAACTAATCTTAACTAACAAATCAGAGATTGTTTAAACGTTAAAATGTAAATATCCATCTGTGAGCAGAAAGCAATATGACCATAATTACTCTTTAAGCGATTTTTACGTTAATAATTAGAGCCTCCACATAATGTTGATCTAATTAAAAAACAAATAGATTTTTAATTTTTCAAAACTATTTATTGCCTAATTTATTACAACTTTAAATTAAATTAAATAATACAAACTTTATTAAACGAAATAATTTTACCCACCTGTACGACCCTCCTATGCGAAAGTTTGGTTTACTTTTACCAGACCATCGACTACCTTTGTCCAGGTGCCTCAACGTCGTACCTATCAGTTGTGTTCGGCCGCCAATTGTCGCGATGGTGTTACTTCCCTGTTTCTCGACATTACCCACTTACAGAGTGGGCACATTGACCACCAGCATAGGAAAAGACGGTGCGCCAGCGTTGGTAGGGGATCTGCGTTCTCGGATGCTTCCATGGTGTAATTCTGCAGGTGATAATTTTGGTTTCAAATTCGGCCGTCGTCAAAAGTGGCATCTTCCAGGGTATATTCGTAGTAACTGGGTACTACGTAAGCTAGCACTGATGCCAATTAAACAGAGGCGATTACTAATTTCATCATCTGTAAATATGACTTGACTTATCAGGTTAAAATTAGGATTTGGTTATTCTTATATTTAAATTTATACCTTTAATCTAATTGATGGTTTTTTCTTGAATAAGTGAATATTTAGGCTGTAGTGAAATCTTAGCTCTTCTGTGCCCTCAACACCGATTAAGCTGACTTTTATACTAAGTTGTCTGTGCTAAAATGAGATACACATCGTAAATGCCTTGTGATTTGGGACTTACGCTCGGACGGGGATCTTTCTCGTTCAGGTCATAAATGGAATCCCCTCAGTCATGTCGTCCAATAAAACATGATATTGAAACAGCTGTTTATGAAGTAATAGCTATAATTAATGATTTTATTTTTCCTTTTATGGCTACAAATCTGGAAATACCAAACAAATTATATATACTCTCTGTTGTGTAAACAATAAAGATATAATTTATTTAATGAGTGTACTTGTATGGAGAAAAGCAGCAAGGTCAATGTGCAATCAATTTTAATAGTTAAACGATATGTTGACATGGAACCGTGAGCTCGTAAATCAATGTAATTTTATTTGATTATAAAGATCGCTATTTATTATTTATTATAAATTTATAAATATAATAATAATAATAACAATATTATCAGGTGTATCTACTGACTCAACAAAAATGGTATACTAGAACACCCTTTTGCAGCTAACCTTTTGATCGATTGCCAGAGTAAAAAACATGATCAGGCTAGGCTAGAGACGTAGATCTTCATCAACAAAGAAACCACTATATAGTCCACGATGACGTCTAAACATTATTGATTATTAATCGAGATGTTAAAGAATTCCAATAACTTCAATCCCATAGATGGATACAAAATCAACAATATCCGGAAACTAGCACGTTGAAATAGTCACACCATAAACAAGGAGCAAAAGGTAACAACTTCACTCATTTGAAAATTTCTGAAGAAAATGATATGATCAGCGATACGTCAAGCCAAAAAATTGCCAGTTGCCAAAAAGTAACAACACCCGAAAGCCGTATTTGTAGTAAAGTATGTCTTTAACTACAATAATAATAATAATAATAATAATAATAGTTGTTGCTTAGTATTTTCATGTTTGTCAGTGTTGTTACAAGGATGGCACTCCTACATCTTCAAAACTGAAACTAATAAGAATAAAATAGAACCACGACATCTATTTCATTATAGAAGCGAAGCATTTTTGTAATCTACTGTAGAACATAAGGATTAACTTCATTAACCACAGCAATACTTTAAAATATTAGGTTATGCAGATAGAACAATATAACATAAAAAGTTGACATGCAGACCACACATTTGCTGCCATGCATATGTTTAATTTCCCATAAATCAGATTTACTTATAGAAGGTGTGCATAATCATATCTTTTATCGTGTGTTATCTTCTCTCTCTTTCTCTTATAATACATTCGTTCCTTATTTTAAAAACAAATAACCGCTAATTACAGCTAAATTACTAAATTAATAGGAGTGTTCCGACCGCAATTTTATAAATGGCTATCTATAAATCCCCATTTTATACGAAGAAGCGTCTGGCTTGCGTGAATAAATCACGTCATCGACGAATAGTTCAATCTACACCGCCTAGCCATATCCACGACTAGTGCCAGTTGACCTACGAACCTAACAATTCAAGAGACGTCCTGTCCAATGAGAAAATTAAGGTGAGCATTATTCTTATACGGCCGTGGAGGTCCGAATTGAATGGGAAGACTTGATATACGACACCGCAACGGCGGCAACGGTAGAGAAGCCCATTATATTATATTATATGGTCGCGAAATACATGATATAAACACACGTTTCATCATTATAGACGTACACACCGGATCAATTGATAAATTCTCGTGTTTTGCACGAAAATGTAGATTTAGACAGTAAGTTGGAACGGTCCGTCGCACTGCTACCATCCGTATACTCGCCCGCACACACACAAACAGGTATTTATTTGCGACGAAAAGCGGAAGCGAGGGGGAAGGAAGTTATTTCCAATAATCCTCTTCCGCCGAATTTATTGGTAAATTTATTGCCTTAGAAGATCTAACAAAGTAATTGAACTACTTTCGAACCACAAATAAATTAGATCAATACTACGGGCATCTCACTATGAAATATACGACGGGGGCTAATTTACGTCCTACTTTCCACACACACATACAAAAACGAACCCTGACGCTCAAATATTTATTACAACTTTAAATTTACCTTTAGTAGATGTCCACCACAATTTGCGGTAACATAATTTTATCTTAAGTCTCAACGTTTAACCGAAATTTGTACGCGCTTTGCGTTAACCTTCAGAGAATTTATATATATAAAAACACATTTTTTAGAGGTAATATTAGCAGCGTGTGTCAAAATAAAAAAGCTTGTTTCATAGAATTACGTCAAATTAAGTAACCATGTTGAATTGAAGAATATAAAGTATAAGTTAAAAGTAATGCAATAATGAAAGAGTATTCGCTAAAGCTCGTAGCTTTTATTATGCGGCTAAAGTTGCTTGACTGCAGTATCTTTAGGTATGTCTAGATGCATCAGAGCTGTTACTGAAATCATCCAGTCCTGGATATTCATACCCAGTTTCGTTCTAACTAATTCCTATTCTCATGGTATCACAACTAAAATTCTTAACCTCCTCGAAAGGCTCTGGAACTCAATAGCAGTTAACTTCGCACACTATCAGGAATCTCTCATGATACGCTTGCCTTAAGCTAGCTGTCTTGATCTTCATGGTAGAAGGTCATCTGCAATGCATCTCTATAAAGATTCTTTATGTAAATTGAAGAAATGGATGCTCCCACTTGAAGCAATGTTAGAACACAGTCAAGAGTGATTCATAAAGATTTATCTGCTTTTGATTCAATATTTCTTCCAAACGGTCTTTATATATTACCTTCATCTGAAATACGGACGCTGTCTTGCTGCAATTCCAATTGGGCTTGTGCGCACTGGTGTTTTAGAGCAAGCATCGCAACAGGAATTGAACTAGAAAATTTATCAGTAACGTTACACATTTTATGAAAATTAGGTTTAATTTGTCATATCAGAGGACAGATAATGTTAATAACGGATCACGGTAACTTTAAATCACTTTTATGTTGAATTGGGAGGGTTAATGATTCGCATTGTGAATGTGGTGGGACAGATACAACAGTGTGTGTTTTATTTAAATGCCTATTCACTGATAAGTAACGGTCGCATACGGAAGTTGGGGCATTATCTAGCACAAAGGCCGCGACGCGAAACAGATATTAGAGATAACGAGCCGGTCGAATAGTGGGAATTTTTTAGTAATGCTGCTAAAGAGTTAAATAGGTTACAGAATAATATTTATTATATTTCTTACTCTTGAATGGTATGAATTAGTGTTAAATTATATTTAATAAGAATAGTTATTTGACTTTCTGACAATTCCTTCAGCTATAATTCTTTTAAATAACTAATTGACATAGTTGCAAGATTCTCTCTCACAAATATACACAAAATAGATATGACCGCTGTAAGATCTCGATCAATTTTGTACAGTAATTGAAAAAAACGATTAAATATATTTTTTTTAACAGAATAATTGCGATTTCCTGAGAGATACATGGTTTGATTATAAAGTTGAATTGCACTGTGACCTAAAGTCTTGCTCCCTATTCTTTGTTTTACAGCCGGCCTTTCAACTCTATTCCTTTTAAACAGTGTAGGATATAAGATGGTCCCAAGATAGGTAAATCTTCTTCTACAATTTGACATGCTCCCAAATGCAACCCCCTTGGGCCAATGCTACGCAAATGAGAGAATAATGATCCTTCACCTTCCCCATAAAATCTAATTGAATCTGTATATTTTCCCTGGAAGAACCGGATTCCCAAGCTTTCAGAATACTTGGTTGCAGGCATATATATTCCTATTACAGATCCCTTTACCGTTTTGAAGCCATTTGTGTACAATTTGATGGCATTTATTCAATTCAGATAGTTTAATCCACTCGCTCTTGTTGCTACTTGTATAATTCCTTCACAAAGCTGATTTCTTTACATTTCATTCCAGCAATCCCAGTTTGATCACCTCGTAATTGAGTCTATGCTATCATATCTTCCATAACCATTCTGAGTTTGGTTTTTGCCACACCCTCCACCACAATACGAAGAAGGTTAAGATCCAGTACTACCTCGATAGCTGCTGTTGGGCAGATTCTGTCAATTAACTTTTCTAACACTGCATAAGTGGGGTACTTATCCACAGAGATCATTTAATAAAAGTAATCTAGAACAGATAATTACGATTTCCTACAGAAACACATGTTATAAACAAATGATAAATGAAAAATTTTAAAAATATGTGACTTCCCTTCAATGGTTTTCGTAGAGGTTAAAAGTGTTGATCCTAGAAAAATATTTTTTGCATGAACCAAATTCATTTGTTATTACAAATTATCTATTTTACTCAAGACAACAAAAAGCTGGCGTTAAGAAAATATTTTTTTAAATAAATTATTCCCATCTAAAAAGACGTTATTTAACGCATCATTATTTTCACATAGTATACTGATCACGCGCATACACTACAGCCTAATGCCACCAATTGTCTATATAATGAAAATGCCGTTAACGGTAAATTTTTGGTTTTCTATCTTACCAGTAATATTGCTGTATCCTACTACAAAATGTAATCGTATGTATGACAAAAATGTAAAAGCTCTGCCCTTATAAAAGATAATAGTTTCAAATGTTTTGAAGGGTTTGCTGAAAATATTATTGTACAACTTTTACATGTGTTATATTTATAAGAATTTAAAATTTCCAATTCTTGAAAACAAGCAACATTACACACATACGAAATTGATACTAATTCTATACCGACCTCCAAGTAAAGGATTAATTTGTTAGTTATAAATTTTTAATTTGACGCTCCACTATTTAAATAAGCACAGAAAACAACATGTATGTACGTGTAATGTTCCACAATCGAAGTTAAGCAATAATTTTTATTAAGCAGGAAAGCTACTGCTAATAGTTTAACTGACTTAAACTTATGTATTTGATATTAAATTACGGTGCGTTAATTAATAGTATCTATCAGAATAAACACGTCAAAAAAGCAGATGATCTCATATTACTACGTTTTAATTATTCCCCACAAGTATTATATATATATTTGGAATAGCTATTAAAATACATATTATTGTTTCCAGTTATCTAAACACGTATCTAGAATAATCGAATGCCTCTAAATCATTTATGTACCCGGTGCAATCGAACATCCGTAGTAATTGAACAAGGACGTACTGCTGCATCATGAGTCACACATCTAATACAAATTCTATTACATAAGCAACAATCGAACGCATCTCCTATGGAACTCTAATTCATGACAAAACTTTTCATTAAGCAAGCTGACCCGCACGGTAAAACTGCGCTTCTTCGAAGCCGTTGACAAGGTGTGAGGAGGAGAATTTATTCAAACGGCGCCATATCATTTAAATTCCCGATCGTCTCTCTTTATTATGACGTCCTGTTTTCAATTTTAATTCATATGAATTCATTACCGCCAAGATATGAAGGCAGAAATAAAGGTGAACCGGGGACACCATTGGAACTAGCGGGAATCCATTCGTTGTGTTCTGTCGTCCGTTTGTTAGCATGAAAACAGTCTTATTGTTAGCGTGTATATCTGCTTTGTATAGTAGCCGTGGATATAGGTGTAACAATAATTAAATATACCTGCTGCATAGACAGCGCTACCGTTACTTATTTATACATCCCGTGAGTTACAACATCGCAGTGGATTCCTATTTCTTCTCCATTATAAAGCAGATGTAAAATATTACCTGCTCCCACTGAAAGGTTAGGTTTGTTGTTTTATTTATTAGTTTTAGTAGCGAAAATTATTAATTTGTAAAGTCATGGATTTGTTATTCATTCAAGAGTTTGCTAATAACTGAAAAAGAATGTAATGGTAGACACTTGAATAAGCACTTTTGCACATTACCACTATGAAATAGGCCTTTTCGATTACTGAATTATTTGCCGCTGAAGATTATTACGTAAATTTCCAAAGCTTTCATATTATTTCCAATATTTGACATTTCAGCCAAAATTTCTTGTTAGTTTGGTAATGTGGTCGGCAATTGCTATCAGCATAATCAGTAGCCTATAAAACACTTCCTAACCTTCCTTTAAGAAATTGGTAATGACATCTTTTTGGTTGACATCTGAGGATCGCAGCCCATATGCCTCCATAATCGGCGTAAAGATCGCTTACGAAATATAAT
Source organism: Protaetia brevitarsis (assembly GCA_004143645.1). NCBI lineage: Eukaryota > Metazoa > Arthropoda > Insecta > Coleoptera > Scarabaeidae > Protaetia > Protaetia brevitarsis. Next base: position 24,017 of record RXPK01003565.1, on the reverse strand, counting down.
GTGGAAGCGTACAGCGAAGGACACCTTATTTATAGAAAGCTAAATAATTACAAATCGTCCTAATTCCGTTCTTCACCTAAAAGTACATACTACACAAAGCTACCTATTCTCAGGACTATATGGATTCCATAAGAATTCCCTACCATTTTTCCTATGATTGTTAATAATAAAAATATAATACAATAGCCTCGCAATTATATGAATTCTGCTTTATGTGAAACGCTGAAATATGTGAACGACCAAAAAATTTGAATTAACTCACTGTCTACTGTAAATCGGTCAGTTTATCAGTTGTTATTATATTTGCGCCCATGGAGAGATTTTAGTTATCACTCAGCATTCCCCAAGGATTAAGGGGAAACCATGGAAAAACCTTGCTCTTCTGAGGATCTGGGAAGAAGTCCTAGACCTTGTTACTCATAACCGCCAAGTTATTATTCATTATCCTTCTGAGTTTTACAGAGGCAGCCTCCACGTCCCCTCAATTTCGACAGTCGTACCATCTTCATGAAGCTGTGCCCTTTATCATTAATTTGAAATTGAAACAGGATAGAAGTAATGATCTAAAAACAAACAAAACAACCGCAGTACCTATACTACCTATTCTATATTTAACAATAACGTAATCCTATAATTATTCTAACCAATAATAATTAAATTAAAGCTTTATATTTTAAATATTTATTTATATACCCCAACTATGCTAAAAACTATATTTTAAAATACTCATTCATAAATACATACTACCCTACAAACTATTTAAATATCATGCCATAACCTACCTAATTCTTTAGCAGCATCACTAAAGAATTTTTACCATTTGATCGACTCATTATCTCAAATATCTGTTTCGCGTCGCGGTCAATTTAACCTGTTAGCTAATGCCTTAACTTTCGTACGGTACTACCACTCATCAATGAATGGACATTCAAATAAAATATGCCCCGCTGTATCCATCCCACCACATTCACAATGCGAATCATTAACTCTTCCAATTCTACATAAATACGATTTAAAATTACCGTGACCCGTTATTAATTCTACCGTCTGATGCGACAAATTAACCCTGATATCCCTAAAACGCGTAACGCTACCGATAAATTTTCTAGGCTGTCCTGTTTAATATCATAGCAACCCTGCCAATCATTATCAAGTATAACCATAAACGCTTTTTAACTACACTAGCCGAAATTAGCCAAATCTAATAATCAAGCTATCTCCCGTAGACACCGCTTTTTTCGCTAATTGAACCGCCCTCCCATTACCGATTGTACCCACGTGAGCCCTTGTCCAAAAAACTTTTAAGCCACCCTCACACAAGATGTCCCAAGTATCTAATGACAAATCAGTCGGATTTTTTAAATTCCTTACGCTTCCAATACAGATAAACTATCTACTTTAATTCGTACCTCCCGTATAAATTTCCACTTGCGCCTGATATAGCGAATGTACTATCTGTTAAATGATATGAATTTAGGGTCTGCAATTTCACAACCACATCTGACATTTTGGTGAGGATTTTATACTTAGTCTAAACAAATGTACCGGCTATTGACCGTGTCCAACGAAGTACAATAGTGTCTAGGGTTTTCAGTTTCTGAGTAATACCACGGATTCTTGTTAACTGGCGGATGTATGTAAGCATACCGTGTCGTTTTTGTATCGTGAGTTCTTTGTTAAAAATCTTCCCAAGCGCGATATCGTACGTCTTGATCCACTAATTTTAAAATTTCCCAGATACTGAGGACAGGCTTGTATGAAATGCCATCAGTGCAACTTGATTTGGCAAGATCACCGATTTTATCAGTATATGCTGATATGGTGCTTGAATATCCTTTAACCCAATCAAATAATATTATACTCTTTAAAGCAACTGTCAAAGTAACAGTATCTGCATCTATAGGGTTCTCTTCTGACTTTAGTGCGCAGCTATCGAAAGACTGAAAAACATTGGATGAATTTGCTATGATTACAATACACTGGAAGTTCGCTTTAGCACCGTAGCGCAGCGCTCCAAAATGGCAACTGCCACTACGGTATAAACAGATTCAATCATCTACTTTATACAGTGTATAAGTAATATCCATCATTGAGAGGATAATTATAAAGTCCTGTTTGTGATTTGTCAAAATACTTTTAACAATTTGAGTATCATGATTATGCAGTGAACAATGTACCGCGGAAATGAAATATGAAAATATCTTGGTTGCATGAATTCAAAATACATTATATTTCCCTTGTTGACGATATGGTCCAAACGTTGTTCATATTATAATATAGCTGAGTCTTTCTATTTCCATTAAGGTTAAGTCTACCTAAGATAACCTGCAGGGTTTGTGTAAAGTGGGTGTGCTGTTCTCAGTTTTTCATTTCATTAAATGTTTAATTGCAAGGAAACGCCTACTAAATGCTATTGGGGGTCCCGTTGCTTCGATATGTAATGAATGGATTGGCGTCGATCGCATCACTCTTACACAAATATGAAGTGCTTTATTTTGTATAATATCAAGTCTTTAAAAAAACGCAGGTTTTTAGTGGATATTGTTATAATGGTATAATTGCGGCTTTTTTCTTTTATTGATTTAGTCTAGTGAAATACACATATTTTTTCACGTGTCAGTGGATTAATTAAACGTTTCAACTATTTAAATAGTCTTCCTTAGTAAAAAAAAAATGCTTGAAGTTATATAAGCCAACACCAAAAAAGATCAAAAAAACAATTTTCTTTTTTTTAGACGATGATAATACAATAAATTGTTTTGAACAGACACTATAAATGTAAAAAAAAGAAAATTGTTTACGACCAATATATTTATTATAATATGAAAATTTTTAAAAATATGGATTTGGTGAGTTACAAGGAAGAATAAATTTTTGACAATTTGGAAACATCAGTTCTATCATGCTATCTGCTGTTGTTATCTCTATTAATGTATATCGTCTCTTCATGTTCTTTTAAACGCTGTTAAATTTATTGATGATTTGTAAGCGATTCTTTAGACAGTGTTTTCTTTGATCAATATAGTTGCTATTGCTGTTATTACATGGGATACTATAGATTAAATGAGTATTTTTATCGAACGGAGTTGTAGTTTTTAATTTTGAAAAGACATTTGTTAAATTATTATAATTTTTGTGAGCTAATTTGATGTTATGAGGTTTGAGAATATGGTTAAGTTTTTCTGACAAAGATAGTATGTACAACATATGGCATTGAAATATGTACCTGGTAGATATTTTTTAAATTTCTAGTGTGTTTTTGGTACCATAAGGTGTTAATGTGATTTTTATTTTTAATTAAAGTATTTTCTAGAAAAATAATTCTATTTTCTTTTTATATTTCGAAAGTAAAGTTAAGTGTTGAATGATATTGATTGAAAGAATTTAAAATATCATTAATATATTATAATTTAAAGTTAGTTAAAAATAATAGTTGTTTCTAGATTTTCTAAAACTAGTTTGACAATTATATTAGAAATGGGGGCACTCATTGCTAATCCTTCTACTTGTTTGTAAAATTTAGTTTGAAATTGAAAATATGTTGATGCTAAGGTAAATTTAGATTAAAATCACATTAATAACGTTTTAAATTCTTTCAACTAATATCATTTGAAACTTAACTTTACTTTGGAAATAGAAAAAGCTAATAAAATTATTTTTTTAGAAATTACCTCAATTAAAAATAAAAATCACATTAACACCTCATGGTACTAAAAACCTGTTGCATCGGGTAGATACATCAATTATTTTTCAAATCAATCATTATCACATAAACTTAAACAGAAGTTTGAATAGAATGATTATTAGTTATGTTAGGATGGTTTTTTTTTTGTTTTGCATACAACAAACACACTTTAATGACACATTCTTTTTCCATAAGTGACAGTGGATATGCCTCAAAAATATATTTATTGGCCCCACTGTCAAATTCTCAAACAGTTGTGAAAAATCGTTATAATGAAAGCCATATTAGAACACGGTAGAAATGAACTCTTGAACAATTTTTTTATATTTGTTTTCTTTGGCTCTTATATAAACAAAATATATTTTATTTACTCTAAATGCATTATCGCACGTGCATCTTTTTTTAATCATTTACCCTTTTAGGACCACATTTCTCGACACTTAACGATAAAAAACGTTTTATCTTTGGTTTTTCTAAAAGAAATATTGTGTATGTAATTAACCTTTTATTCATTAAAAAAAGGAACAAAATATACACATACGGAAATAATAGCAATAATAAAATAATTCTAACAAGTAATAGCAGAGGTCAAATAAAGTATCAAAAAATTGGAGCATTTGTAGAACAAACAAATAAAAGAAAATCTACTCAACTTTTTTTCTTTCAACATCTAATTCTGCAGCAATTTTCTTCAGCTTAAATTCCAATAACTTTTTCAAATGCCGCTTAAAATAGCGCATTCACATAGCGACAATTTTCATTATGACGGAACAGTCATCCTATTCATATTTAATTCGTAATTAGATTTAATTTTTGATTAGTTAATTAAAATGTTAATCACAACGGTGCAAATGTTCGTTCGTGAAACAAATCATATAAAAAATATAAAACTTCCTTAAAAATACCGTTCTTTTGCAAAATATTTAATGGAATTTATTTGGAATGCTATTATAAATGTATCTGACACCTTCTTTCGTATACTTTAAAGCAAACGCTTACTCACATTTCCAAACAAGCTCACCCAAGTTCCCCTTAAAATGCATGAAACAGTTTTAACAATCGGTTACTATCGAGAACAATAACAATTTTTGACCAGAAATTAAAGCATGTCCGGACGATAGTTTTACTTTTTCTATTAATAAGAAAGTGGAACGCAAAAAAAACCTAATACATCTCAATATGAGAACTAGTTCGTATTATAGACCCGTCTCGCAACCCACTTGATATTCAATGCGCGATTTCGCTCGCCGTCATTTCTCTCCTGAACTTTTCCTGCTTCTGGTTCCACCGCTGCTACGATATTCAGCCCTTGTGATATAAGACTTGCACGCATCCTGCCACTTAAAAAAAAATGTACTCCTTTGTATACGAGGCCACTATCGAAAGAGCTCTAGTATGTTGATTCCGGAAGGTTCCAGTCCACTCGGCTACTTGACGCTATTCCAATGCAGAGGATGAGTGGGTGAATATTATAAAGGCGTTAAGTATAATCCGGATAAAGACGTGAACAATCGTCCGGAGAGTTGGTATACTGGAGGAGGAGATTTAGAATTAATAATACATTCTCCGCTATTGGTTAATAAGGTGATTTATGGTAGAGAGTTTTATTTATGTCGTAGTATCTAATCGTATAAATTATATGAAATAGAAAAAGGAAACCTAAAGAAACGGAGCGATGTAGAAACAGGTGCTGTGAGTCCGAATCGTGAGATTTGAGAAACTCGAGAAGATTACATCTAGAAGGCGATTCTAATTTGAATTTGTGGTCCTTGACATTTAAGAAGTATTCTATTTTAAGGTGTTGCGCATTTTAATGTCTCATAAATCTATAAATAAATAGTTCAATAAGTTATGTAAACTAACAATTACAATTGAAACAACAATATAAATTGACTACACCTAATTATTGGTTTTACTTACATGCTACTGGTAAATCCTATTTACCAGTAGCCAAACTAACTGCACGATTTACCATCGTAGATACTGTTTGGTGTGCAAAATTTTTGACTTAAATATAAAAAAAAAACAACGTATCTGCACCATCATAGGTGTCTATGTAGCAACGTATATTCTTAATTTAGTATTTTTACTTGTGATTGTTAAAGAAAATGACCATAAAATATAGGGGAAAATGAAAAGCATTGATACTTACATAAGGAGGCGTAATACTTGTTTACACATCCAGTTATTTTAGTCAATTAGTTAATCAATATGTTTCCGAAAGTTGTTTCTTACAATTGTTAGTTTTTCAAATTCTAATTGAATATAAAATATCCATTTATGGACTTACATTCACATAAAAAATCTCAACTTTAGTATTTTGTATGTAGAGTGAAAGTAATGCAATAAGAAATAAAATAAAATGCAAAATAAAATTAAATAACGACAAAGGGCAAATGTGTGCCGAGTGTGATTTCCATTGAATTAGCGATAATGATTGCATTAGATGCCATTCATATGGATATCAAAGGGCAGCAAAAGTACAACTGAGAATATTTAAAGAAATCTGTGTTAAGGATTGTCAATGAGAATAAAGGAATTGGAACAACGGCAAAAAACATAATGTTGACAAAATGACTAAAAGGATATTTAGATAAATACAGAGATAACAATACAATATCTCTTCAGGCAGTTATTTCTTTCTTCTGATGAAGAACGTTTATTGAGGCAATATTTGCTAAATTCGGCAAATCTTTATTACGACATAAATCATATTAAATCGTTCTAAATCTGCAAAGACAATTATTATCAGTTAGGAAGTCATACACATCTGTTATTTCTGGTTCTTTATTTTGTTTTCAAAGGTACTTTTTCTTATGCACAAACTATACTTGTTGTCTCCTTCCTTTCTGGTAGACGTCAATTTGTTTAAAATTTCATTTACATCGTCGAATAATTCATTTTCATCTTTACATTTACCTGTTACTGTTAGTATTCCTCAGAGATCTGTTTTAGGCCCAATTTTATTTGTTACTTTTATTAATTACATTATTGATTTTATCAGGTTTTCATTATTTTTATATGCTGCACTGATCCATTTTATGTTGGTGATCAAGCGACTGCGCTGTTGGTCCAGCTGGAGGAATGGTTCTCTGCGAATAAGTTGCATATGAACCTATCTAAAGCAAACTATATGCTCTTCCACTCCAAGCAATCGAATCACAATTTTGACATTGGCGTTTCCTTGCATGGTGCCCCTCTTCGATCTGTGAAGGGTGTGAAATTTCTCGGCCTCGAATTAGAGGAAACTTTAGACTGGGGTGTGCACTGTGCTGGGGTCGTCTCCAGGATTAATAGAGCTTGCTTTCAAATTTGGCCACTAAGAGGAACAGTAGCAGTTGATACTCTTTTGTCCTCTTATTATAGCGAGGTCCATTCAAGAATTAGGTATGATATAACTTTGTAAGGTTTATCTAAACATTCTTCACAGGTGTTTCTAGCGCAGAAGCGGTCGTCCTTATTTTATTAAATATAAAATAATTTCGGTCCCTTGAATTTATATCCTAGACCTTATTCTTTATATATTTGATAATAAAAACAACTTTACTAAAAATGGGGACCTGCATTCATGGGATACCAGAGGTGATTTTAGATTAAATTTAAACAAATTGAATATTTTTAAGCAATCTTCATTGTCTGCAGGTATTAAACTTTTTAATATATTACCCCAACTCTAATTCTCATTAGTATAAATATAACTTATTGTGTAATAAATATATCTAAGTATTGACCTCTTTACATACTTATTTATACATTTTTGTAATGCGTATATTTATTATATATTTTTTTATTATACATTATGACACTGTCCAGCTACTTTCTAAGCTAGCGACAATAAAGAATCTATCTATCTATCTACTATACTAAATGTATATTTCACGTAATCCTTTTTTCTTATAGAGCAATTTCGATAGACTGGGGAATAAAATTTTATAACATTTGCAATACACGACATTAATTTTTCGAACACAAATAGTAATAAATCTCACACTCTAAGAATTTCAGAAAATAAGCCCGTAATAAATGAATAAAACGCTTGGACTTTTTTCGTTTATTCTAACTTCCGATTACAAAATAAGACATATAAAATATGGTGTAACTTAACGAACTTGCTTTACATGAAGGACGCGTCTACAATAATGGCGTCTACCAAACTTCAGTGTACCTCACATGTATATAACATATTTCAGGAATTTTGCGGGAAATTCAAAATTAAACAAATTTAAATTCTTTCATTTAGTAGCCAGTGCAAGTTACCACTATAACCAAAGTATAATATTACCTCAAAATAAGTTTTACCATAGAAATTATGAAGGAAATAGTTTTTAATACAAATCCGTGATTACAGAATTACAAGATTTTTTTATTTATTTTAGATTTTGATGGTTTAAAATTACTATCAGCTCTTGAATGTCTGTTTGTTAACCTAAATAGCTGAAAAAAATGAACGAAAATCGGTTCACTATAAATAGCAACACAAAATCACTTGGATTCATCCAGAAAGCCTCAGAACCTAGATTGATCATATGTCAATCAAAAACAGGCATAAAGAAATAGGGAGCCAATATTAACTCAGTTTATTCCCTTATAGTAATAAAATGTAAATTAAAAAAGGACCATATGTAGGAAAACATTGAAATTAAAAAATTATGATATTCTTTAGTACACCGAAAGCCAAACTGTAATTACTCCTATTTTCCTAAGGTTGAGATTAATAAATTCTAGAAACAACGGATTTAAAGTAGCAGGATAATTTCAATAGTAATGACTTCGTATACGAACATAGTAGGTAGGAGTTAATACTGTTCAGCATATGAAAGATAGGCCTCTGTGTTACTTCTATACACTGCGATTTATTTTCAATTCTTTTTAGTAACCTCTGAATACTTCTTTGATAACCTAAATCTCTTCACAAATTCCTCAGCATTGCAATTGTTAAATAGTTTATACAAAGCCTCCTAATAGTATATTATTTGTCACGATTAACTATTTCAACTAGGTTGATTACAGCTTCTTCCATGTCTCTCGAATATGTGCATACTTCTCGTTTATAAATAATTCCAAACTTATAAACATAACATAGCTTTTTGGTTGTATCGACAACATCCGTACATTTTCCGTATCCTATTTCGCTTCTACTAGTGACTGCTAGTGACGGATAATCACTGTGCTAGAGCTTGTTGTTGAAATAAATAATAAAAAACACTAAATAACGGTAAAATTTCGGAATATGTCATATGTCAAATCAATCATTAAAACAAAATAATAATTGGTTTACATGGTGGTATATCTGGTTGCCTACTCACAAATTACCAATGCATTCACAATTTGTTTTTTAACTTTACATACGGGGAAATTGTATGTGTAATAGAAAAAAAGAGCCGGTATAATCCAGCAAACGAGAAACAGTAAATAATGCGTAACATTGCGGCGAAATTTAGGCACAATATTTTCGCCAACTTTTCCCTCGTTTGGCTGTTATTTAATTCGCATAATCGTCGAAAAGTCTGTTTCGTGTGTTTATTTTTTTTTTTTTATGAAAGGTTAGTCAACAATCCGTACTGCGCGCCATAAATAAAAGATATCTCCGCAACACAAATTTAATAAATTCTCCGGGTATCGTTGATGATTATGCATATTCATCATTCCGGTCAGGGGAGTGATGGGCGGCGAGTTTGAGAATGTGGCTCACGCATACGCATGCCGATAGAGGGCCGGAGCGCGCTACGTGGTGCACACAGGTTTAGCCCGTGACAACCCCTCCGGTCGCCGCCTGGGTGCGTGACTTCGCATACACAACGAGCACGCACCCTGAAAAATGTCAATTTGTTCTTCATTAATATGGGATATTAGATGGGGCAACGTCGTAAATTTCGTACCTCCCGCTAACTGAACATCTCCGCAGGATAAAGCTATTGGTGTATGGATTTCTTGTTCCTCGAAAATACACAACATTTTTGTTAATGTATCTTACATTTTCACTCAGCAGTTTGGCATAAACATAGTTGTACATATACTTCTTATTATTAATATCATTTTTTCGCGATGCCTATTCATGGAAAAAATCAGTTTCAACCGACGGATGATCCCAACGACATGTCACTATTTATCATGCAAGAATTGCAATTAATTAAATTATTTCAAATAAAAATAATGCTATACCGAGATAGTGCTGGATATTTACCATATAAATTATTAGTCAAAAATCAAGGTTTAGTGCATTTATTGGCTTAATTGCAACCCAAAAACTGATTTACTGACGTTTCGACATTTACTGTCTTTTTTAAGATTTTTTTAATGTGAAAGTATTAAAATAAACTTGAACGACTTTTGTTATTATTATATAGCAACATGACGTTGTGTGTCAAATATTAATTAACATAATATTAAAATCATTGTAAAGGACGCAAGGACACATTACATTTAAGTAGACAAATAGTTTATAGTTAATATTATTTTAAATGTCGAAATGTCGATAAATCAGCATTTGTGTTTCAATTAAGCCAATAAATCTACTAACCCTTGATTTTTGATTAGTAGTTAGAATATAACTGGCTAAATAAAAAGAAAATCGAATCAGTTTACCATTTAAAGCAAGGTAAATAAAAGAAATACAAATATTTGTCCGATTAAAGTAAGATTGTAAAGATTGTAAAGTAATTGTAGACTTGAAGGACCAATGAAATGAAACTAACAAGCGGAACTTTCAGATGCCAAATTTAGAATCTGATTGAACCTGATATAGGAGTGTGTTCAAATATGTAAGGCAAAATTCACTTAGTGGCAACAGTTCATCTTGAAGAAGTACAACATTCCTCAAGGGTCGATTATTTTTTGTTTTTTTCCCGTATCATTCTGGTACGATAAGAAATGAGGCATTTTATCACATTCAAATAACCTAATGTGCACAGGTACTTCTTGCAGGAAAAATCGAGACACCAGCAATCGAGAATTTTAAAATTTCTTGGGTGTAAATGGAGCTTTTGGAAGATATATTCACTTATCAAAGCCATATAACACTTGTTTATGTGTATTATAGCGATCAAAGTAAAGACTAAAAATTTAAACAGAAATATAATTCGAAGAATAAATGAATGAGAATTTAAGAGGGAAATCTCATTATTAACGTGAAGATATCTGCTAAATTGGCGATCTGAAACCACAATATGTATCTATAAAGGATACTAGTTGTAGGACGACTTTAAGCCACTATGCTTGCGTTAATTAACTAATGCTAATTAATAATTAGGTCACATTAAAAACGTGTGTAACACTAGGTCTACAGTCTACTGGAGCAGTAGCACTGATGATCCTTGATAAGGTGAAACATATGTATGCTAATATCAACCTAGTGTTACACACGTTTTTAATGTACTTTCATATTTCTAGAACACATTAAAAATGTGTGTCACCTTACCAAGGATCTTCAGTCTACTGGACCAGGAGTATTGATGATCTTTGGTAAGGTGAAATATGTGTATGCTAATATCAACCTAGTGTTACACACATTTTTAATGTGACCTAGAAATATGAGTAGACAGAGAGAAAAGATTTATACGTAGAATAGACACATTGGAGTTTCAGTGGCGAAATTTCCTGTAGAAATGTCTAATAAAGAAATACTCATGCAAAAAAATACAAAACAAAAAGGCCTTTGAATAGACGACTTGATTTAGAAATATATATGTATTTAACTTGTTTGATATTATGTAGAGATAATTCTTTTTTAAGAAAACATATGGTGATGGGATTTTAAAATTATGTTACTTGTTAGTGCTGCTTTGATATTAGTTACTTAGTTCGATTTATGTTGGCGAGTATGCAATAGACAATTGTCAATCAGCCTGCTGAGTTTTGGGATAATGTTATTTTCACAAATTGATTACACTATTATTGATGTATTAATTATTATTGTTGTTTAATGTTCTTAAATATTGTATTATTATAAAGTTTTCTTCTATCTATTAAAAAATTACCAAAAGCAGTTTTAAGATTATATATAAAATTCTTAAAGAAATTAAGTTCACAAAGAAATTATTTGTTTTTTATCCTCCGTTTATTGTATTTTTAAGAAATATATTTTAGCTATCGCCTGCGTAATCCAATTCTTCTATTTTCTTGAAATATGGCCAATACTTGGTCTGTTTACAAACTGTCTTTACGTAGCACAGCTCCAGGCAGTAGAAATGAGAAAGTATTAAATGTATCAAATTCAAAAACAAATATTTTAGCACTAACTGAGATTGACGAACAATATGCTTCCTTACAATGTTTGTTTTGAATGTAAATGCAATAATATTGTAAGTGCTTCATTGACATTTGCAACACATGTTTGTAAAACAGCAATTTAATCTGTTGAACTCAAGAAAATTATTAATTTTTCATTTTAAAACCTAAAATAATTCTTTTACTTTTCTGATAACATCTGTTTAGAATTCTGTATTCCCTGCGGGTAGTAATAATAATTCGTGGCATATTATAGTCCTTTTAGATTAGAGAATTAGAAACATTTTCTTCAAATAATATTGTTAAAATTCGATCATATGTTCTAATAAACATGATATAAGCTAAATATATATTTTTTAATAAAGCCGTCGATTCAATAGCCCTTCGTATTGCCACAATTTTTTGCGACGATATTTCCCTGTTTATTTTATTGCATATATTTTGTTATCATCACGCCGCGCCGTCATAGACATTACAATGTATTTTATTATTCTATGTATAAAGCTTTTTTCTCTCTATTTATGTTTCTGTTTAAACCTTGAATCAATTCATCCTATTGAAATGTAAATACGTACACCGAAAACTTTATTTACACAAAAAAAAATTAAAATTCTCAATTGCTGGTATCCTGATTTTTCCTGCGAGAAGTGTACTTCGTAAAATAATTATCTACGAGATATATATAGTGTTTCCTAACAAATGGAACGTGTACGTAAACAATAATATACATAGTTACAAGGGAACACAGATAAGTGTCGATAGATTTAAGTGAAACTTGGTGGGTTCATAAACCGATGTTGTGTAAGACCAACGGCAAGTTTCTTAGCTTCTAAATCCTTCGTTTTAGGGGGGCGGAACGCCCAATCGGCAACACTACCCTATTTGCTTTAATATCTCCAGAATTAAAAGACAATAAAGAAAAAGTTGAGGCAAATACTTAAATATTTTAGTAGTATTAAAGGATAACACGATAACAGCTTCCCTCTCACAATTGTTGTTTATCGGTGATAACCTTAGCCTCCTTATTTTTTCTACAAAATCGAAAATTTTTATTTACTAAAAAAATACAAGAGGTTATCTACAATTCATCCATATATATTAAACCACCACAAAATAACTCAATTTATAGGAAAACAATAACTAGATAATTGTGTCATACATATATGATGTAAGTACAGCTAATGTGAAATATACAGGGTAACTGGTACTTGAACCTACATACTAAAGGTCATCCTAGTACACCTCATTTACAATAGATTTAGCCAAATTTTTCTTATACAACAGTCAATAGTTTCCGAGATACTGTTTTTTTTGTATTTTCTTCAAAATCCACCACTTAATCGTACTCATATTTCAAATAAAGTAAACAATAAATAAGGGAATAATAATTGAATGAGAATTTAAGATGGAAATCTCTTTATCAAGGTGAAGATAATTGCTAAATTGTCGATCTGAAACTACAATATGTATCTATAAAGGATAAAATTTAATTTACTAGCTCAGCGGATAAAAAACTAAAAGAGCGCAAAAGAACAATTAAACTCAGGGTTACCCTCGCAAATAAAACTTGAATTTAATCATGAAAAGTAAATTGTGGGTGAAAGAAAACTGACTCTCTTTAATGACTCCAAAAATTGAAAAGGTTTAAACAAAAATAAAAGAACAGAATTTAGAATGACGTTAAAAACAATCAATAATTTATTATAAAAAAAAGAAAAAAAAACATTTAATTACAAATTGCAGAAAAAAAAATCGTGGACAAAAGGTCCTGGTCGAAATCAAAAACTGCATGAGATTCTAACTTACACAAGGACAATGCAAAATCCTTTAACAAAGCAAAAAGGTAAAATAGTTCAGGAAGATAGTCCTTTTTTTAACAAATCAATCCACGTGGTTTCAAAATTAACCAAACTAAATTAAACGTGGACAAATCAAGTGAATTAACACCAGAAAAATTTAAATACAAGCACGATGCTTGTATTCACCCAACCCGAGGTGATTAATCAATAATTACAAAACAGCAAAATATAAAAAAACGAAAAAATCAACTCTTTAAACTAATTATATCTTCCTGCACGAAATAATAAAAGATCTTACATCTAAATTGTGTACACAATAATATAATACCAATTATTATATAACGAGTTCTTTGATGGATGAGAAAATCTCAAAAATTAAGCGAAACAAATCTTTAAATAAAATGAAATACCAAAATGGCAGCTAACAAAATAAGTGTACATGTACTTACACCGGCATCTTGTCAAAGAACTGGCCTCTTACAACGTTAACACAGCCGTATACATATAAAAATCCTACAGCTGCGTGCGCTGCAACGCACAAAGATCTGTCCGCCAACGGACGAAATCGCAAAACATAACATCATAAACAATACATAAAGTGAACGCAGCATGTACAACTGAATGAAATGAATATAAACTAAACAAATCAATTCAATTAACAAAATCTTATATAAAATAAAATACACAATTGAAATTGTGGAAACTCTTGCGCAACATTGATAAAGACTAATTGGAATGAACAAGAAAAAAAAACCGAATTTACGAAAACCGGGGTGCCAGACCACAGCAATATGTTTCACCTTACCAAGGATCTTCAGTGCTACTGGTCAACATAATGTATTATATGTAGAAATTTGTATACTTATATACTTAATAAGTGAGGGAATAATTGGATCGACAATTTAGCAAACATCTTCACGTTAATAATGAGATTTCCAACTTAAATAATCATTCAATTATTCTTCCACTTATTAAGTATATATACGAATTCTCCGTATAATACATTAGGTTGACCAATAGCACTGAAGACCCTTAGTAAGGTGAAATAAATGTATGCTATTATCAACCGTGTTACACACTTTTTTAATGTGACCTAAACAATACATCTTTATTTCAATTTTTCAGTTTTCTAACTAAAAGATACATTAACATACATTATCTATCAAAAATTATGCTAAATGTATATGCCAAAGTAATAAAAATAGAGAAGATAGAACTTCCACTTGTGGAGAAAAATATGAAATAATCTGTACGAAGTAAACTCGTGTTTTGTGAATTTTCTGCTTTTAACGACATTTCTATGTTCCTTCGTGTACAATATCTTACCATGTAAGATAGCAACGTTTACCAACGCCGAATATGGGGATACTTTATTCATTTACGGTTTTTGTAATGGGTAATTTGTAAAAATAAAAGCGTATATGCTGCCAAGAAGTATTAGTAGTTGCTAAATAAATGTTTGGATTTTTGTATATTGGAATACTTATTTAGAAAATGCAAAATCTCCATAATTTTTAAATTACAATCGGTTTACATTCACTAAAGTATTTGTTTTTATAAGTAATAAATTGTACCACTAACTTCAGTCTTAATAAACAAATTGTATTAAGCACCAGAAAATTTACATAAAGTCTAGAATAAATAAAACTCTTCTGAATTAAATTGACAAATGAAAGCATAAATATGGAAAACGAAAGACTGCCAACAACCTTTCCAAATTTAAAAATAACTCGGATAACATTCATTATACATACAATATTTTTTCAAGAAAGGTTCTCTGACAATAAATAGCATAATATACAGAAAACCATTATAGATTGCAAAGCCAAACATCATGCGGTATAGGAAAAGATTTTCGAACCTAAAATATTTCAAGTATTCATTTAACGTTTTCGTATAGCATTTATGTTCAAATAATTTCATGACTAATAAGAAATAAAATAGTCAATCTTCTCATTATATGAATACCCAAAATCTTGGTTTCAACCATTTGTGCCTCAACCCTCAAAGTTTATTGTATTTCCGGTAAAAAGTGCATTTGAATATGTATTTATCGTCCAAAAGTACTTTATTTGTGTATTACATCAATTTGCTTGTATTATATAAATATAAAAATTTCTATTCTATTCTCGCTACTCTTTTTTTTTTATTTTTATTCATTGTAATGTAATGTTTTTTTTTTAATTTTATTCATTGTAGCCTTATACATTCCATTCAGGCATAAATCTATGAGCTATGTTTTTGTCTACAAAATGAATTACTTTCGAGCAATAATTCCGGTTGAAGTTTATTTATTGATTCGATTTAATTGAAATATATTTGTGCATTTTACTGCTACAGGTTTCTCATTTAATATCAAAAAACGATTGCTCACATTTCAAAAATTAATTCCCATGCACTAAAACTCATTTGCAGTTTTCCTTAGAGTTTTCCAATGATATATAAATAATTCATTTAATTTTGTGTCTCACAAATATTGCCCATTTCTTGCAAGTGCACCTACTATTTTGATTGGAAATATTTCAGCCCGGCATTTACTCAAAATATTTCAAATGGAATAATATCTAAGCACATATTATATTTATTGCACCTGCGAATTGTAAAAGAATAGAAGGAAAACAAAGGAATTTTTCTTTTAATAAACTATTCTAGATAACATTTACAATTTTTGCTTTCTGTCAGGAAGTAAAAAAAAAGATATATGTGGAAATGGAGAAGCGCATCTTAGGTCGCCAAATAAGCTAAATCATCGTTTTGTATGACTTTTTTCTTCAATGCCGCAAATTCGAGGAGAATGAGCACGTCTGTAAACGCTGTCATCATTCATCCATATTTGAATGGATTTATTGGTTAAATATACTTTACCCGGAGATATATATGTGGCAATTGGGCATTAAGTATTCAGACAAAGCAGCCCCGACCATAGATCACCATTGCCACGTTGCACGCTATACGGCACCTCCGCCATTTCTCTTCATCAATGTCCCGGGGCTTTGCGTGATACCTCCGTATCCTTATTGGTTTATTTCTTTCCGACGAATTTGGAGTTTAATGCGAATAGATGTGAGCCGTGCTCGCGTCGGCACTAATTAATTGTCGCAATTTCGGAACACCTGCCGCAACTGGAGCTCGGTCGCTTGATTTGACTTCTACAATAAAACAATTCGGATCTAAGAATGCACGCGATAGCGAACCGAGATAAAAGTAACATTCCACTGCAGAAAGCATGGATTTTAAGCTATCCTTCGCAAGAACTACGTTTGAGACTACGAATTACATTATGGGTTTAGTAAGATTACTTAAAGGTTAAGTAATAATCATAAAAATAGAGAATAAATTATTAATTTTGCACTTACTAGAGATTAATAGTCTTGATAGGCAGTTATTTCAAAAGACATTCAGAATACAAATAAGGAAAACAACATACAATACAAACCTTTCATATACATATAATACCTTTTCATTCAAACTAACACTTCAAATTTAGAAACACCATACACAGCATTTTACGTTTCACTAATAAGCACACAAAGATATTTGATAAAATTTGGGTTTACAAAATAAAATGCGACCAATGTAACGCTATCTATGTGGGAGAAACAGGCAGAAAACTAAAACTCAAAATTAATGACACAGAAAACAACCCAAATCAAACAAAACTGTGTATCAACAAGAAAGTACAGTATTTTCTTATTTAGTTATATCTTCTTTTACGGTATTTAATTCAGTACAGATGCATATATTTGTAACAATTACAACTTTTCGATAAGCAATAGAACAGAATTGGGGAAACAATATAATCCTCATAAATGCTTGAGTATACTATATAGTGTAATGCAATTTTATCATACAATAATGATAGTTTGTATAAAAGTGATCAAAACACAGATCATGCTGCAACTGACAGTTTTTTATTATTTGATGTTGAATTTTATTATTATTATTTCTCTGAATTTGTTATAGACAATGTTTATTTTACGTAAAAAGCGCCTTTTCTGAGCGACAAGAAAGAGAGAAATTACTTAAAAAATAGATGAAGAAAAATAGGAACTGCAATTAGCTTTGAGGCACTCCAGAAGAGACACTTTATTTGTAAAGAGTTCAATAATTACAATTGATCAAAACCTCAGCCACATGTTTTACCTAAAGGCACTACACGAGGCTACCTATTCCAACAAAAAGTAGCATATGGATCTAATAACAATTCTTGAGAACGTTCTCGAGAATTATATATCTAATTCAGAAAACAAACGTGTTTTCTAGGGTAAAAGAGGTGCCAATGCAGAACTTTTTCTCGTAGCAACATCAACACCAACGCGTAACTAGTAATTCAAATTGCTTCGGTAACAATTACATATTTACTATTGATGCAATACGTTAATGCCCCTTCATCTTACATAATTCACAAAATATTCCCTCGACAATAAATTTCAATCATTCAATACCCTCGGAAAGCGGAATAACAATCATGGAATGACCCCACAGCAAAGCAATATAGGGCATATTTATACACCATAACGTGGTAAAACGGTAGATTTATATTCAGTATTCCAAAATAGTCAATAAATCTTAGTCTTTGTCGGTTTTAAATGTCCATTATTCACATAGAGACAATTTGTGCGATGGAAAACAACCATATTTTTTAAACTTTCGGATAGTTATATTTTTCAAAACATTTTACTAATTGCGTTACATGTTTTTACCGGAACTTATTAAATAAAAACGTCGGTGTCCATCACGTCGACCGGATTTATACCTTGTTTGTGTTACATCGGATGGCGCATTTTTTTCATTGTCAAATTATGCGTGAGAATCCACTATTTAAGCTTCGCACCACTCCATCGACATATCGCTTTACGTCCGTTATGAAGTGTGTCGTGTGTATGCATGCTATCGCGCGGCTTCGATCGCTATTTCAACCGGAATAATTGAAATAAGAGCGGAAGCATTTATGCGTTGCAGAGTACGAATTAAATTCACATCCGTTTTTGGCCGATTTAGAGGTAAATTGCCGCCATTACTAGAACAACGTGTTTTACAAGTAGCGTAGGAAAAGCAATCAGCTTCAGTAAATAATAATATTCGACGAGGTGCGCGGTGAAGCCGAACATATATTAGAGTTGCAATGAATCAGAGTTTCAGTTAAATCCACCTTGATGAATGTTTTTGGCTTCATGCCGGTATAAATCCTCAATGCATACCAATGAAGTACGCTCCATTCCGCAACGGGTCCACTTCACAGATTCTCGTTCCGTTTCTGTTCTTTTTACGTGCTATATGCAATGGCGTTTAGAACATTTAAAGGCTGTCTAGAAAATTTTATACGCTTTTTCTTTCCTTAAATCCTTAATAAATTTTAAACTAATTCTTACTTAAAATTGGACAGTTTTCTGATCTTATTAAGATATGTTCAACTATATTAAAATGCAATACATCAGTAAAGTAAAATATATTCGCTAAATTTCAACATATAATAGTTTCTCTTTGTTGCTGTATTTAAAATAATTCTTCATTTATCTCTAAAAACGAGCAAGTTTTAAGTATGACTCACAGACTTTATTTATTTATGAAAAATTAAATAATTACAAATCATCCTAACTCCGTGCTCTATCTAAAGGTACCACACGAGGCTATCTATTCTAAACACGAGCCGTATCCGGAAAGTAAGAACCGTTTCGCATTCCCACCGCTGCTGCGCTGCCATCGGCGTTCTGCGCATGCGCGCTAGTCGTCCTTGTTCGTTTGCTCTCAACTGACGCCATTTTGGTTGCTCTGCGTTGTGTTGTCTGTTTACAGTGCAAGTTTAAAATGTCTAAGACAATTGACGATCCCGCCGACTGTGATATTCGTTCGGTAATTCGATTTTTAAACGCAAAGAATGTGAAACCGGTAGAAATTCATCGCCAAATTAAAGATGTTTATGGTGAAAACGCAATGACTGATGGAATGATGAGAACTGGGTAAGGATGTTTAATGACGCTCGAACTAATGTCCACGATGAGCCCGGAGTGGTCGGCTTGTCAACGATGACTTGGTGAGGAAAATCGATGGAAAAATCCGTGAGAACAGACGTTTCACTATGACAACGCTTTCAGCCGAATTTCCACAAATTTCCAGAACAGTTTTGCACGAAATTGTTTCAGACCGCTTAGGTTACCGCAAGTTGTGCTCAAGGTGGGTTCCCAAAATGCTCAGTGATCTTCACAAAACAAGTGCCTCAACAGGGGTGGAAACTATGTGCAAAAGTAGTTTAAGATAAACTCTTTCTTGTAACAATTAATTTTTTTCAAAAAAAATATGTTTACTATATTTCCCCAAAACGGTACTTACTTTCCAGATACGCCTCGTACTATATGGATTCCATACGAATTGAATTGTTGAAATACTCTAACTAAATAATTTCCTTATGATTGGTAATAACAAAAATATAATACAGCAGCCTCGCAATTATGTGAATACTGATTTATATAAAAGGGGAAATATGTGAACAACCAAAAATGTGACTAGACAGAATCGCGAGTATACTGTAAATCGGTCAGCTATTTGTGCCCATGCAATGATTTTAGTTATCTCCCAGCATTCACAAAGGAGTAAGGGAAACCACGACAAAAACCTTACTTTAGGGGCAAGACCTGGAAAGAAGTCCCAGACCTTGTTGCTAACTCACACAATATCGCCATAATAGAGATTCCATTGAAGTGGCAAAAGTACCTAGATGCAGGTTTTGTACAATTAATATAGTGATCGCTTACTTATCAACATATATATTCATTTCTCAATGCGTCTAGAAATAAAATCTACCACTAAATTGTATAAAATAAATCATAGATTTAATAAAAAATAGTTTTATGAATAAATATAATCTTTATTAAGAGAATACTTTGCAGTTTACCTTAATAATTAAAGTTTGTTCTTCACTGAAATTTATCCGATTGGAAGTCAATCTATAAATATTGAATAGGACCATTCTGCATCACAATTCGTTACAGCCCCATAATTAAAATATGGCAAATGTAGATAATACTTTTCAATTCGATTTTCATTTAATATTTTTCCTTCAAAGAACGGTATTAGTATATGTGATGTTACGTTGTTCAAAGTATTTTATAGCGTTTGTTAATAATTTTTTGCATTGTTCAATGGCGCGAGCATCATTTGGTAAAAGAAATAAGTACAAAATCTTTTTGGAAAATTTGTTGGATACATGCCTCGATCCAAGAAACCCATCGTGTTATTACAGGAACAGGGGCGAAGATAAAGTGGGATACTCTTCTCTACGGAGAGACGCTCGTGAAAGCGGTTTACGTAAAATTTGTTTAAACAAAGCTGCTAATTTATCTACGTCTGGAAACTCGTTCCAAACAAACAAACTCGCAAATTTTGTGCAGTGGGTGGGCCATACAAGATTCATGCAACATTAATAAATTGTCATTAAGCTACCAGTTTTTGCTATACCCATATCCTCAGTATCCCCTTGTCAGTACAGTAATGGGAAGCAAACAAACAAATTTTTTGCGCCTCCGTCCAGAAGCACTCATTTTGCAGTACTTCAAGCGCAGGCGAAAATGTTACTAAAGGTTGGCCACACTGGATTCCACGTGACAGATGTGTAATAAATTGTCATTAAGCTACTGTTCAACCTTGCTAAGATGAACTGGTGTCTTCATTGCACTTATTATTGATAATTAGATATTAAACTAGAAAGAAAATTACAGAAAATTCTCGGAAACGTCAAAATACTAAGGTGTGTAACATGTGTGCCGACTTAAACTGTCAACTCCCTTGCGTCAAAATTTCTTTTCTATTTTCAATTCAAAATTAAGATTTGTCGGCTTAAAAAATAATGTGTATCATACGACCAGAAACTTTTTTGTGAGTATTCGTACTTGTACTCATACTCGCAAAACTGTAGTTTCTGGCCTAGTGATACAAATAACTATTTTAATCATAAGTCTTGTCCCAAAGCAATATATCCTACACGCGAAAAACAAGTACTTACTTCTAACGAGATAAAAATTTCTAAGATTATCACCTTAAGTGAGTCCGCTTTGATTGAAAGAATCAAATCACAAAACTGTCCGGTTTGAAAGAAAAGTAAAAGCTTCTTTAAAGCGGAATTTATCTCATTATACTTATAAAGAAACGTTTACTTTCAATAAATAACCAAATATTTAGATAGAATCGTTTTGTCAAGATTTGATATTTTATATCTAAGAAAAGTGTTTCCATATTTCAGTCGTCTATCCCCTAAAGATCGCACAATAAGGACTATGAAGGAGATTATTAGGTAATCCAATAGGATTACATGAATGAATACATTAGCAAATAAAAGCATATAGATGACAATACAAAGTAACTGGCAGCTAGCACTTTTTATTATAAATAATAGTTCAATTCATTAGACTCTTTAAGATATTCTACCACAAACTTTAATAGACACATTTGCACGCACAATGCATAATAATGTGTCCTTCACAAAAAAAAATTAAATGAAGCAAAATTACTCAAGTAAATACACATATTTTTTTCTAAACAAAAGGATTTGAGTTTTTGATTGGGTAAGTATTTCTTTATAAGCGATATTATTTTCCTTTGCTTTAAACAGATTTCAATGTAACAATAACAGAAATGTTTCTTTGTTTACAAAAATATTTGTTCTACGCCATATTTTATTAATGTGTTCGAAATACCCTAATAATTATTTCAACAATGAATTTAATCCAAGAGTGTTTAGCCAATAAATAGGTCAAATATGCACTAAGTATGGCCCATTGTGATTTCTATTTTTGCAGGCTGATTATCAAGCAGAATAAAATATAGATAATGGTGGATAAACGACGTATATGCATACAGCCTCAAAATTCAACAAGTTTTTAATTAATAGTTCTCTAACACAAATGTCCATACTTTATCTGCTATATGTGTATTAGAACTAATCATATCGCATTGTTTAAAGAAATGCCAGGCGAATAGCAAATTTGCAAATGTTACCCGATTTAATTTTAACAAAAATGTTAATTTGAGTTTGCGTCGCGGAACCGCATAAATTTCTATGTGTTTACCGAGAGGAATTAATGCAGCCACGATTAGTTCCGAAAACAACCGCGCAGTTTCTCATATCTGTTGCGAATTTGATTGTTTCGCACCGCAAATTCACCCCAAACGTTGACGTTATTCACGATCAAATGGGGAAGAACAATCCCGCCTCGTATTACCCGCCTCCGCATTCAAAACCCTACTGATTAAACGGACTAATCCCCTCGGATTATGGGTTAGTCGTGCTATCGGACGGACCATGACTGTATTCATTGACATAGTATATTATATTGCGTTGTATTGGTCTCAATACCTAGTGTCGCGAAATGGAGAGCACACTAGGCACGTTCTTTTTTTGGCCTTAAATAAGTAAAAAACGTTGATCAGCTTCCTGCAGTCATTCATTGAAATTCATCTTTCTACTCTGGATGGAGATTTAAAGTTTTATGGAGAGATTAATCGTATTTGCAAATATTACTCCTGTAGGCAGTTAGTACATTAACAATAATCCAAAAAATACTATTTTTTGTTTTAGTTTCCGCGCATTGTAGTTAACAGGATACAACCACTCACAGTTGTCAAATATTTTGTTTGTGGGTCTTAATTCATAATTTTCTTACTTATTGTTAGTTAACTTTAGAAGCATTTACAGTTAAAGCAAGCTAATAAATATTTTGTATGATTTAAAAGCTTTAACATAAACGAGCCAATGAACTTCAGCAGTATCTTAAACATCAGCAATAGCAAGAGCTCTGATGATATATTATGCAACCAAGGATGAAAATTTGGTCATTAGCACTATATACATGAACTATTAAACCCGGAAAGTGAGACAGAAAGGGAAGAGGAATAATACAATATTAAATGGAGTACAGAAGAAGAAGAAAGACCACCACCAAGCTTGGAACAGGTACGGGAAATAGTAAAAAATCTAAAAAAATAATGAAAGTCCCAGTAGCGATGGAATAACGGCGGAATTCTTCAAGCACGGTGGAGACAGCGTAACAGAATGTCTACACAAGCTAATAGATAAAGAAACTAGGAAGGATTACCTTCAGATTGGGCACAAGCAATTATACAAAGAAAGGGGCAAAGATAACTGCCAAAATTACAAGGATTGGTTTTTGTTGAATGGCTGTGACCAAGAATTATTGGCGATGTAATAATAAAGCTATAAAGTTAGTGGATAAAGTGGAGAATGAGGTTGGGGAATATCAGTGTGGTTTTAGGGAAGGAAGGAGTGCGTTGGCCTAGGTTTTTGCATTGGTATA
>RXPK01003564.1:0-104920 GCA_004143645.1 Protaetia brevitarsis | reverse complement strand
TCTTGAACATATAGGGATGAGCACAACTTGTATTAAAATTTCCACAAAACTGTTGACGAAAGTTATCGCATTTTTTGGAACAAAATGCACACTTTTGTTATACAATTTATGTCGACAGAACCTATATATTACAGTAGCATTAAGTGCAAATCACTTGTTGCAAAGAGTACGTTTAGACCAGTGGTAATAGTTGCAACTAATCGCCAATAAAATATTTACAATATTTTTGCTACTATTACAAATCTGTGTAGTGAACCGACAGTCAGATTTTACGTACAGATTAACTACACTGTTACTATAATTAATATACATAGTTGTGAATAATTATTTACTGTATAATGTGTTTTTCTGAAACACAATGTGTAGTTTTTTTTGCACAATTTGTTGACATAACCTATCTATAAAGGGAGCATAAATTACATATTGCTTGCCGCAAATGCAACAGTGAATTTTCAGTAGAATTTTGCGTACAGTAGAGCTGAACTGTTGGATCACGGAATAAAGGGCCTTTTAGTTTGAGAAGTTTTGATCTCATTAATTTATTTTGTTCTGTATGTGACGTTTGCGAATTCTTTTTCGCCGGTATACAATTCTTTTCCGGTAAATGCACCAAATCAACTTTTTATAACCTGGTTTGAGTGAAATATGAGAAGCGCCATCTTTACAACAATAGCTGTACCACATATACCTATTGAACGTAACTATATGGATAGAAAACTTCACATAATAATAATGCCTAGCTCACGGGACCTGTTTACAAAAATGTGGGCTAAGTTTGGGAAACAAAATAATTTGAACATAATAATTAGATTAAAATAACTACAATTGTAGTTAGCCTAATCTTTATTTCTTAATAATATTCACTTTGTTAGTCGAACAGTACTCTTTAGGTGGAATTAATGGGTTTGTTAAATTAATGAACTAGAATTAACAAAATAATATGATCGCTTTTTATATCAATTATTTTCTTAATTTTTGCAATATCTCTAAAACAAACGAGATTTTATTAGTTTGAGGGTTTGTTTGTTGATTTCATTAACGGCAATACGTAAATCTCGAGGGATGTTAGCAGTTGGTGGATACAATTATTACTGTTATGTCGACAGGCCGATACCCGTCTTAAGAGCAATGAATAAATATTGTGCTGCAATTTCATAAATTATAAAATACCTCAAAAATCGATAGCCTTAAATATACGGAGTGTTCCATAAATTTGGTCTTTCAGATTTTCAATAGGTTATTAGATAGAGGGTGTTCCATTTAGAAAAAGGTATCTTTGCTATAGATCTTTTTTCTCACACTTGTATAATTCAAAATAATTTTAAATTGTACATGCAAAAGTTTCAACATTCGACTAAATAAAAAGGATTTATAAAATCCCATGCTTTTTCTATATAAAGCCCGCCCCGAATTAGGTGACTCACCCTGTATAAATACATACATATTACAAAACATTTAAATGAATTCTGAATAGCGCTTAAAGATAAAAGTGCCTTAACCTACGCTGCTGTAATTTTCTTCACATGGTTATTTTATAGACGGTGTGATCTGCATAAAGCGAATAGAGAATCAATAAGATCTAGAACAAGTCGGTTAAAGGTACAGTTATGAATTAATACAAAACTTACTGATACAGCGTGAAAATAACTTCAATTTTTTTTTTGTGCCTTATGATATCAAATGCCGTAGAATGTTTATCTGTTTCCCACATCTGTTTCTCGAAAGAGTTGCGACAACAAAATTCAACTCCAAGATCAGAGGCATTTATTTTTTTTTTTATTTCTAGCGTCTTATTCTCATTCTCAGCAATGTTTTCGTTAGTATTCGAATTAAATATATTAAAACATATAATACTATTTTGTTAGTGTTACGTATGCACTTACCTAGAAAGAATAAAATATCCTATTGATACCTGAAATTATTAGCAAATGATGCCATCAAAATGTGTAAGCACTGCATGATTGTTCGAAATTTGGAGATTCATTCAAATGCAACAAATAGCGCAATCTGCAATTTGGTTATTATATGAGCAATTACAAAAACTAAAAATATAAGTACAATAATCTATTGATCTATGCATATCTAAAATTGTACAATTCGTTAAGTTGCTGGTAATGTGAGTTTCCAATTACAAGATGCCCAATCATTAAAAACCTCACAGAAAAACAAAATTTCGGAGTAAATTTTTATATTATATACTAAGGGTGAGTTTATTAGTAATATTACTTTAAAGCTTTAAAACTGCTTCAAATTAAAGTTCTCATAAGTAATACACAGACTTTCCTGCTAAAGTGACATTTATTATGAAACCGATCCTAAAAGAGTTATAGTTAAGAGTTAAATTCGTGCGCTTTCAAATATTCGTTATGGATTCTTTTGCCTTCAACTTGGTTCTGATGTCTTGGCTGTGGAAGGTCATTTATCTCTTCCAGTGAAGATTTTCTTCTTGAATTACATGAAATTGGTACTCCCATTTGGAGCAATCATATATCGTGGCCAAAGTAGTTTTTGAATCAGATGGCGATCGATGGTATTTTAGAGTCTCATTGCCCTATTCGTTTCTCACCCAAAAGATGGAGTTTTGGAAAGTTACAACTAAAAAGACGGAGAAATATTTCTCAATTTCAGAGCAAACGTGTTGATTTCGCATTTTCTTTTTCTTTTTCGTGTACAACAGCTCAGTGTGGAAGAATGTTAGGTATATTAATTAATAACAAAAATTTAGCTTTAATACCATCCAAACCTTTCGCGCAACTTCCCAATATGTAAAAGATTACATACTTACACTAGCAGTTTTACCTACCCTTGCTAAACTGGAGAAAATTAAACAAAATCGTTTATTATTCACGAAAGATGCTGAACCAGCATCAGATGTAAGTGTTAAACAAAAGCATAATCTTCCAATCTTGCTGAAACGGCATCTTATAAAGACAAAGAGCAGAATTTACAGCTAATAAAGCTACTGCTCAAAATTATATTGAGCAAGCAAAGAAAGCCCACGAATATGAAAAAACTGTTTCTTTAGGAAGCTAAAGTGAACCTATTAAAAATAGTCTTATACCTAGACAGTAACAGTCATATTTAGTAATTAGTAATTACCTACAAGTGACTTGATTATTTACTGTTTTAACAGAAAATTTTCAAATTTGATTTAGTCCCTTTTAAAATGTTTTTTTTTGCCAATTTTTAATTTTGTTTCATATCACAAACCCATAGTAGTGATACAATCGATAATTTAACTTGGAATGATACTAGTTGAATAATTTTGATTTTTAATATTATTTCACAAAACAAAATAAATATTGGAATAGGTACCAAAAGATCCAGAAAACTTACTTTGAAATAATAGAGTATATCATCTAGCAACAAAAGACAAAAAAGAAACAGTCTAACCCCGCCTTTATTGTACGTGAACTTTCCAACATTTCGCAGTGCACACCTCACACAAATAAATCATCATCAAGTCACTGGGACTGGGAAAACAAGATAAGGAACAAGAAAAACTGGACGCATATAACATCTTGGTGCTTTTACGATGTCTCTGGTCATCATCCTTGTATTTATATACGCATGCATTTGTATGTAGGTTGCCTGGAGTTAGAAATAAATCGTAAAGGAATTGGATACATACATACATGCAAATAAAACCTCTAAATCCTATATGAATAAAATAAAAATTTAGTTTTAAAGCCAGCTTTTAACATTATTAAACTACGCAAGAATATAATAAAGAATCTATAACTGTATAATATTGCATATTACCTACGTACTATAGCAATATACTCTCACTTTATATATTTATCTGTTATTACCTCCATATTCCCACCTGATTCTTCAGCTTCCAGCTACAGTTTTTTCTCTCATCTACATATTTCATACTCGAGCAACCCACTACATATGCACGTATATACAATCCGCTGACGCTAGCGATTCCATAACGGTTCAATCGATCTTATTATTTGCGTAGAATCACCACGACACGACGTGGGCAACAGCAGGCTCACGATCTTGTTTCGTTTTTTTTTTTTCGTGGTTTTTAAAAGATGATAACCTTGCTATTAAAATGCGTGGCTCCTGACGCTGCGTTATTTTTACCGATACATTTGTGCGTGGTGGTACTACATAAATGCAACTCTTGTATAGCCATATATATATATATATATATGTGACATGAGAGGATATGAAACTTTCTTGGAAATCGCAAATCGTGCATGAGCAAGTACATACACGTAAAATTCGCACGGGAAACCAGAATTTTAGTAGAAGTATTTACACCAGGGTCTCGTGTGGAAGATTTGATGCTGCATTGTGAGGTTTTGATGGACAGTGATGGTAATTGTGGACACGTTCGGTGGGTTTTTTGTATAAAATGAGATGTGAAAGCATTTTTCCTGTTAGATCGGGTTTTAAACTGGATTCGGGAGCATCAGCAGGAAGTTGATGTTTATAATTGCAGTACCACACCATATAGAATAAACCAAAACTTTGTTGTTTCATACTTTTTTTTTTACTTAATTAAATTGGAAAATTATAATTTTAGTATTACTTTGTTTTCAAACTGCAAATACTTTAATATTGTTATAAAACCATGTTAGTATGTTCATTTTATAACATTTATTCTGATCACAAGAAGAAATGTTAATATAAAATGACACTTAAGGATTTGCATTTTATGTTGATCGATAATTTTTAAAATAAATAACAGCTCATCAAAGAAGTTATATGAACACGCTTTTATTTACAACGAAAAAAAAAAAACAATAATTAATTGTAAAATATTTAAAAGAAAGAACTAAAATTGAAAAATAATTTTTAACTGTCAAAATGATGCCATCTACAGCGTCAAAGTAAAACTATAATACATTACTTGCAAACAAAAAAATGATTTAAAAGAATTTGTAACTAAAATTTTAAAACGAATTTATAAAAAAGGATTACAAATAAACTCAATCTTAACTCAAAATTAAAAACATATATTTTTTTCTTTTTCTTTTTTTTCAATGAAAGTAAAATACAACAATTAAGTGGTTTTTTATTCAGCTAGAGACCTCTCTGATAAATGTGTGAATACTGTGAAAAAAAAATTATAGGAAATTCTCGATGATTATACAGGTCTAAGTATGGATTTATATTACTGGATATAATATGGATACTTTTTTAGATAAACACTGTGAAACTTTGAGATTTCTGAGAGTATGGCATAAAAAATTGTTATATGATGTTGACTAACAGACGTTGTCTTTCGTGACCACAAACAGAATGAGAATTTAAACTACACTATAAAAAAAGTTACAGTAAAATTACATGTAAAATCGTTGGTAACACAGTTGCCTACAATTTTACAGGTAAATTTGCTTCATAAGGTAAAATTTCTACCATCTAGTAAATTTCACATGCTGATGTGTTTTTCAAAGATTGTACTGTAAAATTCGTATGTAATATTTATATGAACTCTATATTTACCGAACACTGAAGTAATTTTCATATGTATTTTTATAAAGAGAGCAAGCAACTTACTTAATTATTTTATAGCTCCTAATAGGTCATACTGAATCGCTCAACCAGGGATCAAGAATGAACACGCTTACGCGAAACCTACGATTGTTTGTGACGTACATGATATCATTGAGCCAATAATAAGTTCGACAAACGAATAGAATTACCTACGCGCACAGATAAATAATCCAATAACCAATCACATTGCGGCGTATGAATTTCGTATTTTACATGATATCTATAGTTTTACCCGAAAATTCAAGTAAAAACAAATAAATATAAAAGATCCTCATATTTTTGCAGCAAAATTAATAATTCACTAGTAAAATTACTTTTAAAGTGCACTAAATACCCCAAAAAAAATTTCAATTTTACACTTTTAAGTAAATTTTGAGAGTAAATACAAAATTACGTACATGTTTTTTTTCCTGTATTTTGCTTTTGAATTTTGGTTACATCTTAGACTTACATAAAAAAGCTATAAATTTTACCGAAATTTCTTTTTCCATGTTAAATATTCTAGAAAAAAACATGTAAAACAAAATTTACATGATTTATTGTGGTAAATTCACAACGTTATTACATGTAATATTCCTGATTTACCATGGCAAAATTACTGTAATTTTTTACAGTGTAAAATTACCTTCGATTGTTCTCGCTGTCAGGTAAGCCAACATCGAATTCAAATGAATAACCAGTAACTAACATTAAGATACCGTTATTTACTCTAGTTTGAGGGCAATACAGCAAATGTTACCGAATAAATATCCCGAAGAATGAAAAATATAATTAAAAATATATTAAGTAAAGCTTTGAATTAACAAATAAATAAGTTTACATTATATATAAGGCTATACTTAACACCTATTGTTAAGATGATCTTATCTTTATAGCCATTTTTAACCAAATTCAAAATTCCCTATAGAGCAGGCAACCGAGTAGTGCAATTTACTTTCTCGATTTGGCTTTGAAACTTATTTTAAATGATTCTAAATTATATTCCATACGCCTATTCCACAGCAATACATAAATATATTTGAACATATTTTTATTTCTTTATCCAATTTATTTCTTCCATGACTGTATATGAAAAACATACTGTACATTACTTCAATCCGGTACAAAATAAGAAGTAATAATAACAGAGTGTCCATTGCATTCTTACGCTGAAATGGTATGGTATGATACAAATTTATATATTTTCTTCACACAGCTTCGATGTTCACACGTTCTTTTTGGTCTAGTTTTATTTCGTTTATTCGCGGAGTGTATGAGCGTCTGACTGGTTTTCCAAATTATATGGTCCTTTTCTGAGATCTTCGCTTATAGCGGTATTGTTACTAGTTATACAATGGCGCACAGGAAACTGTAATTGCAGATGTTACCCAGTAACGATGTCAATTTCTTAACAACAGGTATGTATTTAGTGGAGTGAACAATAATGTCAAAACAATGTCAATGTCTAAGATATACCGGACTCTTTTTTTTTCCTATTACACCTACAATTTCCCTATGTGTGAGGTTATAAAACAAATTGTCAATGCATTGGTAACTGGCGGGTAGGCAACCAGATATACCTCCATCTAAATCAGTTGTTTTGATTGAATTGACGTATGACATATTCTGAAATTTTACCATTATTTAGTATTTTTTTATCATTTATTTCATTATTAATTATGGTAGTTCAAACTCGCAATAAACGTTATTCGTTCAATAACTAAAATAATTGACTTTTCAGTAACTACAAAAAATTATGTACGTATTAAACTAGTTTATTATCCTAAAATGTAGAACATCATGAATGGTTGAAGCAGCTAACAGCGACTATCCGTCACTAGCAGTCACTAGTAGAAGCTTAATAGGACATGGAAAATGTACGGATCTTGTCGACACAACCAAAAAGCTATGTTATGTTTACAAGTTTGAAATTATTTATGCACGAGAAGTATGTACATATTGGAGGACTTCTGAAGTGTACAAGGAAGAAGTTTTAGTCAACCTAGTTGAAATAGTTAATCGTGACAAGCAATATACCATTACGGGGCTTCGTATATAAACTATTTAACAATTGCAATGTTGAGGAATTTGTTAAGAGATTTAGATTATCAAAGAAGTATTCTCAGTGGTTACCAAAAAGAATTGAAAATAAATTGCAGTCTATAGAAGTAAACAGAGAAAGCCTGTCTTTCACATGCTGAACAGTATTTACGTACCATTTGTGTGAGCTAAAAACTCACTTAATGGAATATTTTCCGGAAGATAAAAATGATTTCTCGAAGAGATGCGGTTTTAAATCCCACTCAGCGGAAACCCTGTTGCTAAGTTGTTAGTTCAGACTAGTTCATCGAAATGTCGCTACGAATGCAATTTACATCTGAAGATTTAAATACGTGTTGGCTTGCTCGTCGACATGAATATGGAAATTTAGGTAAACAGAAGTATTTAAAATTAAGATCGACAAAACTGGGGATTTAACACCCCCTTGCAAGCATCCCCTAGCCGTACAAACCCAGATGGTGTGTGAGGTATAACACGTTGTCGTATTTCTTTCTACAGTGTTTTTTTGTTGCTAAATTTGGTTTTTCCCGATAGAAACAAGCATATTTTAAGTGTGGGATTAATGGTAAGATCACGACCCTATCAGCCAGAAATGTTACATAGATATTTTTAAAAATATATTTTATAAATATTTTTCGTGAGAGGTTTTTGAATATATTTTTCATATTTTTTTCTAAATATAGATAAAATATTCAATTAAAATATTTATTTCATATTATAAAATTAATGTAAGCGCTATATTTTTTCTAAAATATTTGTAAAATATTTATATGAAAATTGAGATTTTTTATGCAATCTATTTAATTTGTCAAAATGAACTAAAATTGTTCTTGGTTATTTAGAATGTATAACGTCGATAACGAAAAGTTGAAACATACATAGAGTTGTCTAAAAGGCAAGAACTTGTTTTTTCACACTCACCATACAAGTTAATAATCAATAATTCTGGCATCTTTTAAGACATACTGAAGGTTTATCAAATTAATCACTACTGTTTAATTGAAGTATTGTAAATAAAAAAACAAACGTATTTATTATCATTTTATTTGAATAAGCCAATAAAAATGAAAAAGACTCATTCTTAAGTCTAACCTTGGCTGGTGCCAGGTACAACCCTATGGCTTTTTTCATATCTTCGGTAGTGGCGCTCTCATGGCGTTTCCTTGTGGCCTCTAAAACAATGCCAATTGTATTAGATCATACCATGAATAAAACATCGTACAACATTATCAACACCTACTAATACATTTGGAGCATTTACAATAATTGGAGTGGTAGCTACATTCTAATACTTACGATACTTATTTTTACTTTATTTCATAATATTTGAAAACATTCTACGTACAAACAATAAAACAACACAACGTATTCTAACCTCTATTTGAGGTTATGACGCTTATCTACCGAGATGAATCTCTTAAGCAAATCAACTAGCAATTTATCTGGTAGATGCAGTACATATATGATGCATAAAATTCCTACAATTATATTATTAAACGATTTCTGTACATAGCGATATTGAGCATTCCAATTATCTTATAAATGCCATGACATGTTTAAAGTTTTGCTTACCTCGTAGTCACCACAAAAACTAAAACACACCCCGCAACAATTAATTACACAGTTAACCCTAATCTGCCCTAATCGTATACTATTATAAACTATAACATGTAATGGACAAACGAATGAAAATGTTGATGATACGCACGTGCGCGTATGCATTCTATGTACCTAATCCATAGACGCATAAATAATACTAAATCATATAACACCGGCACCGTAATGAATAGAGGTGTTGTGTTGACGTTCGCAACTTACAAATATTACAAATAATATAATACAAAACGCAGATATATTAATAGAAAAGTTACAGCGCTCAACTTAGATACTAATTAAATCATATAGATATAATATTATCTAATTTAATCTTTAAACTATCATTTTAAATAGGTACATACCTACTTAATATGTATGCATATTTTACCCATTTTATATTATTCGTCCTACGCAGCAAATGTACAAAAGCAAAAATCAATCTTTTTTTTTATAAATGATAAATATTTACAGAAATACAAAGCAAAATATTCTTGCAGAGTTATGAAAAATATATTGAGAAAACATTTGCAATAAAATATTATTAATGCTACATAACATATATATTTTTAAATGTTTTCCTAATATATTTTCTATAATATATTTTATGCATATTATATTAATATAACTAATATTCAAGAAAGATTTAATCTGTTTTAAATATTTCTAAAATATGAAATAAATATAGTTGGTCACTGGGGGTAATATATTTTCAGTAGGTAACAAATTTCTCTGGAATGAATCATGGCGTGTATTATTTTCTTGCTGTAACTTCAACCAACAGCACCAGAGCGATGAGTCATAAAACAACTTAATAAAAAGAAATGAATATTTCGCATCTAAGACATTCAACTGAAATAGTTATATTCATGTTATATACCGCTAAACGCATGAATGGGTAACATTAAACTTAGAACACCACATTAACACTACTACGCATATCGCACGGCACGTCTATCATGCGCCCAGGGAAACATTTTACCGCCACGTCACAGCACACTAAAATCAACTTTTACGAGAGGACTATACACCTCGTTAAACGCATCGTTCCTTTGTTTATTGTCCCCATTATAACGACCAGAAAACTGCTCCGGTAGCAACGTAGTGTGAATTACCTACCTGTAAATTGTAATCTTTTCCTGTTTCTTTTTTAGCTGTTGGAATACTTCACAGTTTCGCGGTTCGTTATGAGATATATAGACCGACTACTGGCTTAAGTTAACGGTAATTTTCGGTTGGGATATTGTGAGGAGTAGAATGTAAATTCTGCGCTTTAACGCTGTCAAAAGTTCCGCTACGTGATATACTCAAGTAGGCAGTAAAATCTTTGTGATGTAAAAGAAATGTTTATGTGTTAAGATTTAGCAGTTAGAGAAGATATATAATAATATAACAAAGGATTTTATGAATTTGATATTTTTAGATTTCTCTATGTGTACAGGTATTTCACTGCTACAACTCACAGGGGAGTTGATAATAATAATAATATTATTTTTGCGCCTCGGAGCTTCGTCCAGAAACACTCATTACCTCAAAGAGACAGGATACCTATTATTTTACTGCCTGCAGGTGCAAAATGTCACTAAAAGTTTATAAAGTACGTCAAAACTTTTGCTATAAAACGATGAACGTTATTTAACAATAAATGAAGGTATGTTGATTATGGCCAGTACAATATGAAGCGCTCATATTTTTTTAATTGTAGAAATTAACCCCCAAATTATATTATTTTTTTATCTCTGTCAGTTTTTAACTAATCGATTTGAAATTTTATAAAAATAATTTATTTGACTAGTATTCCAATTTAAAAATTTTGACTCCGCTGTGACAATTTTGACTAGTTAGAAAAAAAAATATTTTTAGGACCCATTGCTCAGGTGAAACAGTTTGAAAAACAAGTAAAACTCTAAGTTATTATGCAATAGTAGGATGCAAGCAATAGTAAGTCTATGTTTTATTATGCCGACTGTATTCTAGATAGCAATTTGATGTTTCGTGGACGTAATATAATGTTAATTGTGCGCTTTTAGAAAATATACTTTGATATACTGGGTGTTTCATAAAATAAAGTGGCACAGTATAAGTCATTATTTTAAATATACAGGGTTTTTAGTTTTTTAGTTTAAGTTTAATTTTAAAAATTTGGGGTTTGCAACAACTTGTTTTTGAGATATTACGATTTTTGTTAAAATTTTTGACATTTACATCGTTATATGTAATTGATTGATTCTCACTTAATTTAAGTGTCAGAAATCTCCCACTTTAAAATTAACAAGTACTAACATTGTTTTACCAAAACGTAACAAAAAAAAATTCATTGGAATTATACAGTGCGTTTAAAAATTAGTGGCATATCAAAGAATTTTGAAAGTTGCTAAACTTAATTTTTTCAAATAGAATACCCTGTATATTTTTGTATTTTTGGATGTAGAATTAAATTTTAAACCGATTTGCTGCAACATTCCCTATACCCATCATCAGTAGTTTTCTTTTAAATTACTCGTTTTGTTCATTACCGCTTTCACATGGGCGAATAATTCCTATCTGGTGGGCCATGACTTTAACATCACAACAATTTATTATTGTTAGTAAATATTATTGTTATAATCATTGTTTGTTACACGTCGCGTGTTCGGATGGCTGCATATTATAATGGAACTTATGAATTAGATAATGAAAAATATTGATGGAGTTTGTTTTAACCTGGATACTTTAAATTTATTTTACATTACCCATAAGATGGGTACAGGAAATGTTACAGCAAATTGGTGTAAAATTTAATTCTACATCTAAAAATACAAAAATATACAGTGTGTTCTATTTGAAAAAAATTAAGTTTTGAAACTTTCAAAATTCTTTGATATGCCACTAATTTCTAAACACACTGTATAACTCTAATGAATTTTTTTTATTACGTTTTGGTAAAACAATGTTAGTACTTGTTAATTTTAAAGTGGGAGATTTCTGACACTTAAATCAAGTGAGAATCAATCAATTACATGTAACGATATAACTGTCAAAATTTTAACAAAAATCATAATATCTCAAAAACAGTTGAAGATAGGAATAGGAAACCCCAGTAGTAACCATCATAGAATTTTATGGTAAATTCAAAAATATAATAATATATAGGGTATTCTATTTAAAATAACAAAGTTCATGGCGACTTCCGGTTAACCGGAAATGCAAAAAACTTAGAAATATTTTAGAAAAAAAGTAAATGCCAAGTTGTTGCAAACCCAAATTTTTAAAACTGAGAAATTTCGTTAAGCTGCAAAACTTCTAACTAGCCACTTCCATGGAAAACCTATATGTGTACATCATGAAACTTCGTTCTTCACCAGGTTATGAAAGCAATTTGTTTTGTGGATTTAGAATTACAACAGCTTCTCAACAAAGATTGGACGATTACCTATACCAAAGAAAGTATTCATACGTCCTAACGCCTTCAACTAACAATACAATTTTTGTGTGGATTGGCTAAGATTAGGTGAAGATGTCAGCAAATTGTTTGTATTACCAGGTCACCAGGAAAGTGTTGACTTTACCGTTTTCAAAATGATTTTTTTTAATGGAACACTCTGTATAGAAGTGACGCAAAATTACACTTTGCATCAATCCATATAAGATTTTCACATGTACTGGGTATTCGTGGCTAAGGCAAAAGCTTCAAACGACTTCAGTTGAAGATATCCAGAGTATTAAGGTTCTGAGGTCTGAAGGACTAAGGTATGTTATATCTTATTTGTTCAAAATTCATAGATATTTGTAAAAGTGGAATAATAATAGGGGAAATGTATTTAAGAAAACAAAGTTCAAAGCTTATGCTGAGGTTGCGAAACATTCTGTACAAATTCCGATAATTTCACCTTTAATCCTATAAAAAGTTGCTTTCGTATATTTGTTACTGTTATAAATGAAATAAAATTAACATTTTTATAGTCATATTTATATATCATCCCCACATGTTCTCGCATTACCTATTTCCGAATCAACACCACGCGCTCCGTCCCGAAACAAAAGATTAACGATCTAGATGCGCCCTAATTGCCCGCAGATTAGCATAAACCCAAAGCCGAAGCGCCATATATTAGCGTGTAAGGGCGAACAGCTTATCCGCAAGATACCCACACGAGTGCGCCTAGAAGGAATAGCAACCAGAAAACGAAGCGTTGGCGTTGATAGTGTAATATAAACGTCTCATAAGTTGCAATTATCCCCGCTTTGTACCCGTCCTCCCATTGTCCGTTGTCGCCAACTTCTCGCTCAAGGTTCGTAACTAATATCCTTTTAAAGGTGGAGATGGTGGTGTCTGCGTTTGTATTTTTCTATGTTCGTTTCTGGTTTGATGACGTGGCTGGAAAAAATAGAACTTTACAAACGACCCTGGTAATCACAGAGTTAACTAAATACAGAGTTGACCAAATTCGATAGAATATAATGAAGTAGATAAAAAAATATTAAAAGGTCACAAGTAAATTTCATCCATTTTCGACTCCGTTTGAGTAATATAATTAAGAAAGTAAAAAAAAAAAATAGAAAAAGCTGATTACTAATAACTTCTTCCGTTGGATCCTTTCTTATTTCCTTGCAGGTGTTCTCGTCAAGTAGTTCATTCATCTTTTTTCGGTAATCTTTTTTTATTCAGTAATACTGTCGCGTTCCCTTTGTCTGTTTTGAGGATAACGATATTTTCTTCAGCTTTCAAATTTGTAAGTGCTACCTCTTCTTCCCTGGATAGGTTGCCTTTCGATAACTTTGCTTTCTTCAAAGCCCTGCTTACTTCTTGTCGCACTTCTTCTGCTTCGATGTTCGGAACTTCCGTTTGGGTACAATGACGTAGTTCATCCCTAAGGCAAGTACTTTTGTTTCGTCTGCAGATAGTAGCTTTGTTGATAAATTAATCACAAAATTCTTCAGTGCACCAGGTTGCTCCTTGATCTTCTTTTCTTCCATCCTTGCAAACTTCTTCACTTGTGCGTTGTCCTGGATTTCTCGAACTGAGTTTCTGCTGCTTGCCAGGTTATGCTGTCGATAAGGTCCCAGTCTTCCTTTTTGTCATCTTGTTGGCTAATGTCAAATGTAGCTCCATGATCATCTTGGAAATCAAATGTACTAAACACTTAATGCACTTGCTCTCCGTTTTTCTTTGCGGCTTTGTTAAACAAAAAAACTGACTTTCTCACAAAATTCCTTAATGAAAGTAACCGGTTTCGTCTATATACGAACATCCTCAGACATGAATTACTAAATCACATTAAGAAGAGTCAGAAAATTGAAAAATTACAAAATTGAACTGTGCAATAATTTTTTGAGGTTATTGTAGATGCCTAACAACAGCTGTCTTGGAGCTTATCATCTTCTTTCTATGGTCTTAGAGTCATAGAACATGAGCCTTGGTGGGCATGTGTCAAAACTATTTTGCTCTCTTTAAGGCACGCATAGGATATTGTCTTCCTTGCTTTCACGTCTACAACGAACTTATTAGAAATTTATTATTTATATATATTATTATATATAATATTTATTATTATAGAACTTATTTCAAATTACAATAGCGAGCACTGTGCGTGGCCAGTGGAGTGGACGGCAAAGCTTCCACTCTATATTCTTTGATTATCTATGAGTCATTGAGTATTGTGTATAAACATAGAAATAGCCATACTTTTCGCTTGGACATTGATTTTTATAATACCCATACCTGCAACAATATTAATCTTTTAAAAGCAGATACCTCTCTTTGTAAAAATTTTCTATACTACATGGAATTTCTTTTTCTTCAATAAACTTCCTTCTTTTATAGTAGATTCCCCTAATTTAAATGCATTTCGTCATATAAATTGAAGGCTATATTGTTGAAATAAGTCACATTCTATCATTTGACAGGTTTATTAATTATAAATTTTGAATCGTTTCCTCGTTGTGAACGTATTGCTGTGAACTGAAGGTACCAGCATATATGAAAAGTGAAATTAAAAAAAAAAATTAAATCGACTAGCTCAGTGGATAAAAATTTAAAAGGACGCAAAAGACAATTTGATTTCAGGGTAACTTTCATGAAAAGTAATTGTGGGCGTTTGACTTTCATTAAAATCCCCAAAGATTAAAATGGTTGATTCAAAAATAAAAGAACTATAATTTAGAATGATATTTACAATCATTAATTTTATTGTTTAAAAGGAAAAAAAAAACATTTGATACAAATTACAGGAAAAATTAAAACCATGAATATAAGATTCTGGAAAAAAAACAAACCTGCATAAGACTCTACAATTTAAAAAGGACAATGCAAATCCTTCAACAAACAAAATGGTAGATTTGTTCTAGAAGAAAGTTCAAATCGACCAAAAAAAATCCACGTGGTTTAAAAAATTTAAACCAACAAAATTAAATTTACACAAATGAATTTAAATTACAAGCACAATGCTTCTTCTCACCTTACACAAAGTGATAAACAAAGAAAACTAATATGAAAACTAGAAACGGAAAAATTTAACTCTTTAAACAAAAAAAACCCAAAATTCTTCTAAAGCCAATAATAATAACGGATCTTATACCAAAATATGCACAATAATATAACATCAATTATTAAAATGGAGTTCCACGATTGATGTTCTAAATTCAAATTAAGCGAACAAAGTTTTAATAAAATGAAATCACCAAAAACGGTAACCAAGCAAATAAAATACATATACTTACACACGGCATCAATCTATGGAACTCACTTAAAAGAAGCCCTACATCGCATACATATAACAGAATAACAATTGCGCGCGCTGCAACAAACGCAAAAGATCATCGAAGATACCTTTTAAGAAGGACATAAAACAAAATAAACAAATGCTAAACATATTAAAGAGTGAGAATAAATTAAATGACTTAACAAATAAATAAAAAAATAAATCAACTAACAAAATCTTATCAAAATAAAATAAATTAACTTCTGAGAGAATTTTCCCGAAGCGTGGACAAAAATTGATCTCAAAAATCACTGAATTTAAAAACCCGGACTGCCAGTCCACAGCAGTATGTATATTTGTGAAGTACATTTGTCAACGTGTATCTTTTGTGTATATTTTTGCATATTTTCAGCTACTTTCACCCAAAAAAACGCAAGTACATAGAATAGTTACCAGTTTTTCCCAAATAACATGGAATATACCTCCAATTTTGCATACATATTTCCACATTTAAGTTGGTAAAATTCCCTGTTTTTTTTTAGAGTGTGGGTGGCATATAATGTCAGGAATTATTACCTCTCAAAGCCAGGCCAGACACTTATCTAACCTTAAAAACCAATACCGATTCTAGCTGACTGTACTATGAAATACTTTGTTGAATTAATTTCATTTAAAATATCTATAATATTATATTTTATAATAAATTTCACATTGCGGTTATGACTATTCCCTACGGATAGTAATCTTTTTTTTTTTCTACTTTTCCACGACTGTAATCGTTATGTAAACTTGTTCCTGGATAGCGCGCCTGCCTGGTTCGAATGCAAACACTTATTAGCGTTTTGCGCTCAGATTAGCGATTTCTTTGTTATAAATAGTCATTATAGAGGTCGGTAATAACATGCAAATTAGATCTGTTGTAACATCTTACGATTTACACTAACCTTTGTTAAATGAGACGAGGACAGCGATTTATGCACACGTATAGACAAAGACAATAAGGAAACCACACACTGCAGACTGTTCCAACGTATGTTGGGAGAAATATGTGAAACAGTAGCGAGAAACTAATATTAAGATTGTAGAAAAAATGCATTATTTTTATGTAAAAAAACTTGGTAAAAAGTATGATTTTCCTGACAAACACCTTTAACGTTAAAAATGGCGCAAAGACAAGTTCGCAAGTGCTGCAGTTTCACCTATAATCTAAGATCGCCCACGCGCTTATCTTTCTTATGTATGTGCTATTCTAAAAGTGGAATGGACTCGTTCGCCCGTCAACACGTGAAAAATGTATATCTTACACGCTCCGTTAGTTTAGAAACGCTGTCATTGGCTTTCTTCGCGTTGCAAGTGCAAGTGACTGTCATTCGCGCTGGAACAGCTATAACAATAACGCGTTAAAATGTTTGTATATCAATAGATATCCTATAAAAGATCTGGCCCACAGTTCCGTATATTGAAAAAGAAAAATTGTTAAATCAATATTCATTAACCCAGGTAGGTAGTTCGTTTATTTATGGTCAGTACCATCAGATACTCGATTCAAATGTGTTCTATTTAAAACAGTGGCCCCAACGAAAATATAAGAAAAGCAGCCCTAACAGCCAGAAATATTACATAGATATTTTTAAAAATATATTTTATAAATATTTTTCGTGAGAGGTTTTTGAATATATTTTTCATATTTTTTTCTAAATATAGATAAAATATTCAATTAAAATATTTATTCCATATTTTAAAATTAATGTAAGCGCTATATTTTTTCTAAAATATTTGTAAAATATTTATATGAAAATTGAGATTTTTTATGCAATCTATTTAATTTGTCAAAATGAACTAAAATTGTTCTTGGTTATTTAGAATGTATAACGTCGATAACGAAAAGTTGAAACATACATAGAGTTGTCTAAAAGGCAAGAACTTGTTTTTTCACACTCACCATACAAGTTAATAATCAATAATTCTGGCATCTTTTAAGGCATACTGAAGGTTTATCAAATTAATCACTATTTTTTAATTGAAGTGTTCTAAATAAAAAACAAACGTATTTATTATCATTTTATTTGAATAAGCCAATAAAAATGAAAAATACTCATTTTTAAGTCTAGCCTTGGCTGGTGCCAGGTACAACCCTATGGCTTTTTTCATATCTTCGGTAGTGGCGCTCTCATGGCGTTTCCTTGTGGCCTCTAAAACAATGCCAATTGTATTAGATCATACCATGAATAAAACATCGTACAACATTATCAACACCTACTAATACATTTGGAGCATTTACAATAATTGGAGTGGTAGCTACATTCTAATACTTACGATACTTATTTTTACTTTATTTCACAATATTTGAAAACATTCTACGTACAAACAATAAAACAACACATTGTATTCTAACCTCTATTTGAGGTTATGACGCTTATCTACCGAGATGAATCTCTTAAGCAAATCAACTAGCAATTTATCTGGTAGATGCAATACATATATGATGCATAAAATTCCTACAATTATATTATTAAACGATTTTTGTACATAGCGATATTGATCATTCCAATTATCTTATAAATGCCATGACATGTTCAAAGTTTTGCTTACCTCGTAGTCACCACAAAAAACTAAAACACACGCCGCAACAATTAATTACACAGTTAACCCTAATCTGCCCTAATCGTATACTATTATAAACTATAACATGTAACGGACAAACGAATGCAAACGTTGATGATACGCACGTGCGCGTATGCATTCTATGTACCTAATCCATAGACGCATAGACAATACTAAATCATATAACACCGGCACCGTAATGAATAGAGGTGTTGTGTTGACGTTGGCAACTTACAAATATTACAAATAATATAATACAAAACGCATATATATTAATAGAAAAGTTACAGCGCTCAACTTAGATACTAATTAAATCATATTAGATATATATTATCTAATTTAATCTTTAAACTATCATTTTAAATAGGTACTTACCTACTTAATATGTATGCATATTTTACCCATTTTATATTATTCGCCTACGCACCAAATGTACAAAAGCAAAAATTCAATCTTTTTTTTTATATGAAATAAATATTTACAGAAATACAAAGCAAAATATTCTTGCAAAGTTATGAAAAATATATTGAGAAAACATTTGCAATAAAATATTATTAATGCTACATAACATATATATTTTTTAAATGTTTTCCTAATATATTTTCTATAATATATTTTATGCATATTATTTATATTAATATAACTAATATTCAAGAAAGATTTAGTATTTTTTAAATATTTATAAAATATGAAATAAATATAGTTGG
The DNA here is from genome assembly GCA_004143645.1 of Protaetia brevitarsis. NCBI lineage: Eukaryota > Metazoa > Arthropoda > Insecta > Coleoptera > Scarabaeidae > Protaetia > Protaetia brevitarsis. The sequence goes on along the minus strand of RXPK01003564.1, from coordinate 85,782 downwards.
TCACTGGGGAGTGGTTATAACCGATTTTTGAAATTCGATCAAATAAGCTCAATATACGGCGTTCCGTGTTTATTGTAACACCCTGTATATAAATATTTATACCAGCCGGAAGGGCTCTTCAAACGGTGCAGGTACGCTATTGAATTTTTTTTTTCTATTTTTCACCGTTTAAAAGTTATTTTAGATAAACGAAATTTTGCTCGATTTTCAAGGGCGTTTTGTTCTGCCGCAACAGAAAGTGTCCTTGAGTAACACTTCATGAAGACTAGTTTCATCAAAATCTGCGAGTTACAGTTTGCAAGACTCCCATATCAGTAATGATAAATAATATGGGGTTCAAAACTGTACCCTGCGGCACTCCTGTATCTACTAATATTTTTGCTTTTAACTTCTGATTAATACAACTTACTGAGTGCTCTATCTGTTGGATATGAGTGAGTTGAAATCGTTTCATGGGACGCACACCTTAGTCCATAATAGAACAGTTGAGTGTTACTTTACATCATTGTATCTATACGGCAGAAAATACCTACTCTTCAGCGTACGACTCGAGAGACGTTGCAAACCTACTGATAGACCGCACAGTGCGATCTCTAACTCCACGATTTCTGCGGCCAAACGCCCGTCTGCTAGACGGAGAGGCAGCTATAGGTATTAGGCGTCTTTTCGCCGCGAAGGAAATGAACATTCATCTTTCGTGTGCGCCGAGCGCGCGGACCGCTGGCGCGCTGTCTTGTGTGCGTGCACACGTACACACACGCCGAGTACGATATCTCGTATTCTAGGGCGTTGGTAACGGGACCCAAGGCCTCAGAGCCACACCGTTGCCTCGGGCGCACCACTTTCCTATCTTTACGCGCGGGCGAAGGCCGCTCGAGCGAAGCGGCGCGCGGATCGGTCGCTAGTCGACTCCTTCCTCCTAGCAGCAATCGAAATCGGAGATGCTCGCTAACGTTAATTGCCTTGCCGGACCGCTTAAAGAGTCGCCGACTTATGTTGAGTGAAAAATGATTCAGGTGTTCGTATATACATCAGTTCTTTGCGCTGTAATTGTTAGGAGACTCGGTATTTTATGATTTAATTAAATAAATATAAATCCTCACAAAGAGTGATGAAGTAAATTCACCAATGTCGAACATAAAACTAATGTCCCGTCAAATATAATTATATAATATATTTAATCCGAAACTTGACGCAACACAACAGATTGAATGTGTGATTCGAATAGGGCCGAAGTGACTGTACGTCTACACGCGACCAAGTTGTCTGAAAAGGGGTGAGGACGGATGTACAGATCTGTGCCGGAAATCAAATATCATAATGCTGATTAGTTAATGTAAGTTGGATATGTAAAACTAGTTTCCTACGCGCGTACGTTCTGACTAGTGTTGACAAATACGCTATGTTCAAATTGAACCGTAACAAGATTCTGCATTGATGGTTACGACAACAACACTAAAAACCAAATTAACTTACAGCAAAGGACTTAAATTTATTGTTATCTATCAATATTTGTTAAGTATGAGAAACCAAAAATGTCAAAAAAAGAACAATGGCGTCCATAACTTGTCGATGTTGTAGTACAATTCAGCTCTTCTAAATCCTCACAAGGAGTGATGAAGTGAATTCAGCAATTTCGAACACAAAACTAATATCCCTTCAAATCCAGAACTTCACACACCCCAACAGATTCTATGATATGAATTCGAATAGAGCTGAAGTGACTGTACATCTACACGCGACCAAGGTTATCTGAAAAGAGGTGAGGACAGAAAAACGCTAAGTCGGAGATGCGGAACTAGTTTCCTACGTGTGTCTATTTTGATTGGTGTTAAATTCGGCGGACACATACGCTAACTTCAAATTGAACCGTAACAAGATTCTGCATTGATAGTTACGACATCTCAGTCATCCCATAAACAAAAAAATGTTTCTATTAAAGACCAAGTAAAGTTACAGTTGCAGAGAACTTAAATTTATTGTTATCTATTAAAATTTGTTAGTATGAGAAATCAAACATGTCGCTCATAGCGTGAGAGGTACCAGTTTTGATCATTTATTATAGTATGACTTGACGGAAATTGACTTTGGTGAATATTTGCGGTTTAATAGGCTCCGAAGGCAAGTGCCCCTTCGAGTAGAGAATATTTTTTCAAGGCAAAGAAATTCTATCGGCATAGAATAGATATATTTTGCTTGACAAGAGAGGAACGTCCCCTAACAGCCAGAAATATTACATAGATATTTTTAAAAATATATTTTATAAATATTTTTCGTGAGAGTTTCTTGAATATATTTTTCATATTTTTTTCTAAATATAGATAAAATATTCAATTAAAATATTTATTCCATATTTTAAAATTAACGCAAGCGCTATATTTTTTCTAAAATATTTGTAAAATATTTATATGAAAATTGAGATTTTTATGCAATCTATTTAATTTGTCAAAATGAACTAAAATTGTTCTTGGTTATTTAGAATGTGTAACGTCGATAACGAAAAGTTGAAACATACATAGAGTTGTTTAAAAGGCAAGAACTTGTTTTTTCACACTCACCATACAAGTTAATAATCAATAATTCTGGCATCTTTTAAGGCATACTGAAGGTTTATCAAATTAATCACTATTTTTTAATTGAAGTGTTCTAAATAAAAAACAAACGTATTTATTATCATTTTATTTGAATAAGCCAATAAAAATGAAAAATACTCATTTTTAAGTCTAGCCTTGGCTGGTGCCAGGTACAACCCTATGGCTTTTTTTCATATCTTCGGTAGTGGCGCCCTCATGGCATGGCGTTTTCTTGTGGCCTCTAAAATAATGCCAATTGTATTAGATCATACCATGAATAAAACATCGTACAACATTATCAACACCTACTAATACATTTGGAGCATTTACAATAATTGGAGTGGTAGCTACATTCTAATGCTTACGATATTTATTTTTGCTTTATTTCATAATATTTGAAAACATTCTACGTACAAACAATAAAACAACACAACGTATTCTAACCTCTATTTGAGGTTATGACGCTTATCTACCGAGATGAATCTCTTAAGCAAATCAACTAGCAATTTATCTGGTAGATGCAGTACATATATGATGCATAAAATTCCTACAATTATATTATTAAACGATTTCTGTACATAGCGATATTGAGCATTCCGATTATCTTATAAATGCCATGACATGTTCAAAGTTTTGCTTACCTCGTAGTCACCACAAAAACTAAAACACACCCCGCAACAATTAATTACACAGTTAACCCTAATCTGCCCTAATCGTATACTATTATAAACTATAACATGTAACGGACAAACGAATGAAAACGTTGATGATACGCATGTGCGCGTATGCATTCTATGTACCTAATCCATAGACGCATAAACAATACTAAACACCGGCACCGTAATAAAGAGAGGTGTTGTGTTGACGTTCGCAACTTACAAATATTACAAATAATATAATACAAAACGCAGATATATTAATAGAAAAGTTATAGCGCTCAACTTAGATACTAATTAAATCATATTAGATATATATTATCTAATTTAATCTTTAAACTATCATTTTAAATAGGTACATATCTACTTAATATGTATGCATATTTTACCCATTTTATATTATTCGTCCTAAGCACTAAATGTACAAAAGCAAAAATTCAATCTTTTTTTTTATATGAAATAAATATTTACAGAAATACAAAGCGAAATATTCTTGCAGAGTTATGAAAAATATATTGAGAAAACATTTGCAATAAAATATTATTAATGCTACATAACATATATATTTTTTAAATGTTTTCCTAATATATTTTCTATTATATATTTTATGCATATTATATTAATATAACTAATATTCAAGAAAGATTTAATATTTTTTAAATATTTATAAAATATGAAATAAATATAGTTGGTCACTGGGGTCATACCAATTATTCTTTACGATTTAAGCTCTTGTGGGTAAAATGTATTCCTTGCTCAATAAGACGAAGATGTTTCTGTGTTATTAAAGCTTGTATACGTCATTTCATACCCAGAAACAAAAAATATTGGTTATAGTATAACATCAATTAATTTTGATCATGATTATACCTAAAACGAACATATCTCTCTACGCAATAACGTACACCTCATAAGTCATAACAACGTATGACTCGTTATTTTATTTATCCCTAGTTCCGATTGCCACATGCTGGTTGTGTGAGCTCCGCTTTGTCTGCATATACGTATAAAGTTCACATTCGCAATTACCACAGATCGACTATATACTTATGTATAAGCGTTTATAGTATAGCCTGTTTTGCGCCGATTAAGGCAAAAGTGCAACCGGCCGCGCGGCGTACAGCAGAACCTAATAGAAGCGTAGATACGGGGATAGGGGGCAAAAAAAAAAACGTGAGAAAACCTGGACAATTAGAGAAACAATTCGTTAATCGGTCCTGTATATGCGGCGTATCGGTATGTTGGTTGCGAAAGATGTTATATAGGTATAACGTCTTAAGTTGGGTTTAATTGTTCCTCTTACTTGATTGTAAGGAGCTATTTTCTTTCTTGTATGGCTTCATTTTCCCTGTGCGCCGGCTAATAGCTATGCTAAATCGTCTTTATAGACGCTGTTGGAAGGAAATATTTGTAGCATTTTCTTGACGTGCCACACTTTACACTTGTTGGTGCACTAAAATTTCACGTAGAATATCAATTTAATTTGATACAATTTAACTCACGTTTCTGTTCATGAATTAAACATGTTGTCCCGTAGAAAAATGAAGTAATAAAATTGTTTAACTTAATTCTTAAATTAAGCAATTACACAATAATCACTTAAGCGAAAAAAATTATATAAAAAAATGGTTAAACAAATTTTACAATGGTTTAAATAAAAATTTCAATTCTAATCAAACCTTGCCACAACTAATTATTTGGATTTGCCATATCTTAACACAATATAGAAAAAAAGATAATAAAATTTGAATCCCAGACGAGACTGCTTGAACACCGATTCATATCAAGCAGTCTGGAAATACGGGTACCCGAATCTGCCGGTAAGCATGCACTAAAGAGGAACTTGTGAACTCATCTACCTAATCGGAAAAAGTTGAGACTTTTCTCTTATCCAATTAAAATTAACTTACCATCTTATACCGGGTGTTCAAAAATTAAAACTAATCAAATAAGAACTTTAAGTGGCTATAACTTGATTTCAACACAACCCCATATTTTTTAACTAACCAGCAAATACAATAATTTTAATTACCTATCGAATTATGTTTATAGCTTAGGCTTCAAGTCAAAGCGTTTTCACAGAATACGCCAAATACATAATCATTTTTGCACCATTTGGCGTTTTTTTTTTTTAAATAAAAATTCTAAGGTATCTAGGTCCCTATGGTAGTTATAAATATTAGATAATCATTTAGGCTGCTACTTTAGCCCGTAAAGCCTGTTTTTTTACTGTAGTGGTTCTCCTTTTGTGGTTTTCTATAATACATACTTCAACTTTTAAGTTCCACAAAAAAAAAGAATCGGTATATATACTATATATAGTATATATACTGATATATATAGTATATACATCAGTATACTATAGCAAGTACAGAATTTGTAGCCTAAAGTGACGGACTCAGACGTTTCTTGAAAGAAATCATCCCAAAATTAGTTATTTTTGAGATACTATTAACACATTTCTAGATACCATAGGCAACTAGAAAGATTAGAAGTTTTATTTAAAAAATATCGAATGATCCAAAAAAATGACGAACTGACCCGGAATGGGACTGACCAGGGATTGGACTGAGTAGGAATTGGCTGACCACAAATTGGACTGACCAGGACTTAGACTGACCACGTATTAGATTGACCAGGAATTATACTGAGCAGGAATTGGACTCACCAGGAATTAAATTGACCACGTATTGGGCTGCCGAGGAATTGGACTGACCACGAATTCGACTGACCAGGAATTGGACTGATCAGCAATTGGTTCGGCCACGAATTGGGCTGACCAGGAATTGCACAGAGCAGGAATTGGATTGACCAGGAATTGGACTAGCCACCAATTGAACTGACTACTAATTGGACTGGCCAGGAATTGGATTGACCAGGAATTGGACTGACTAGGAATTACACTGACCATCAACTAAAGCTGAGGTATTATCACCTCTACAAACTGAAAAAAAAGGATTTGATACATGAAAATTAGGTTAAATTTCAAAAAAAATATTTAAGGTTCAGGTATTATAAACCTTATTAAAACAGGTACTTAGTTTAATCGGAGAATCGGAGAAAATACAATAACATGCCGCTGAGATGTGACGTCAAAATATGTTGCCACTAACTGTGGTAATCACTAAGTTTTTAGTAATCCGAAAGGATACAAGTTGTTACCTAATTAACAATTGCTAAATATTTTCATATTAAAATAGCTAGTTTATGTAAACTTAATTTGTTTTTGATTCAAACTATATTTGCATTTACACTAGTTTAGATGGAAATAAAACAGTGACAGTATGCATCGAGCATTGCGAAATTTTCCTACTTAATATTCTATGCGGATTGAACAAACACAAGACGTAATAAATCAATTACTGCCGATTAACTCTGATGACATTTTGCGCAAGAAAAATTACAAAACTACTTAATACGCTAATACAATAGAAAATGTTCTCTCTGCCTATGTATATAGATCAAAGTATGTTGCATACTCATAATTTATTTTTTTCTTATACGATATTAAACAACTACACAAAAAGAAGAATAACTTACAGCACAGACAAATTTAATTATAAGATTACTAACAGATTTTGATGGTAGATATAGTAATAATAATTACCTACAGATTGTCTAACTTAACGTTGGGATCGTATAAATGACAGAATTTAAAAAGTCAAGGCGTTTACCCAGCTCAAACATTCAAACTTAATAATTAATTATCTTATACACCAAACGAGAAGCACGCAATCCTTCTTAGATCGCAACGTTGACAACGCGAGCGAGCGATGTACAAAAAAAAAAAACAGAATTAATTCTTACTGTATGAGCCGCGTAAAATATATCTCATCAAAATGTCAACAAAACACAATCTACACAGCCTCGCTCAGGCGTGGTTACAGCACGTCGTTCTTGGTATGGTATGCGTGGATCTGTGTCTCCTAAAATAATTATTAACATTGTATTCAAATTCGTGGCACAGCCACTCGTGAAGGTTGATTAGGAACGGGTGAACTTTAGCGAAAATATACAGTTAGATGTATGTATGCATATATGTTCAGATATACAATGTGATGTCGTTGTGGCTGACAATTAGTTATTGCGCTAAAATATGCTAGGTTCTATGTAGGTAATTAGTACCTTCTTGCATAGTGTATTATAAATGGTATAGAAATTGGTTCGTGAGATAATTATAACGTTCTTAGGACGGTCTTAGATAATACTTGAATATTTTATCTTTTAAATACTTATCCAAAAACGGTAATGTATTGTAACGCAACGGGTTTTCTTGTCTGGAAACTTTTGGGGATGGCGAGCCCAAATTCAAATAAGACAAAACTAAATTCCGTCTCACAGACAACCCCTCCTGCTCTTTTGACCGGCGAGCCACCGCTGAGAAACAGACTTTTTGTTCGGTAGCGAATGGTTTTAGTAATTTTAGCCAAAGTTGTTTCCCAACGGTGTTTTCCTCCGTCACTCGAAGCAGGGCCGTTAGTTAACCTAAAGATTGCTGATTTACCCACCTCGTCGGCTTTCTCTTACCGGTGATAACTTCCTCTCCAACACCTTACTATGGGTACCAAATAAACTTCTTTTGAGTTTGGTATGGTGAAATAATAGAATGTTTACTTTCTACACTAATATATTGAATAATTTTTGTGACAATTAAGTTAAACTAACAATCTACAAATTTAATAAAATAACAAGCAGAAGACAAAACGAAACTCAACTTTTAAAATGAGCTTTTCTTGATATTGTTAATTAACTTAAATTCTAGTAATTCTTACTTACAAATTATTTATTTATTAAGGGGGAGAGAGACAGCAAACGAGTTACGGTTTTTACGTATTGCTTTGATTAGTTTTAAGCAGGAATTTGAACATCTTACCGGCCGATGTGGGTAATTAATTCTTCTCGTAATCCAAATTATAGGGCACAAAAACTTACACAACACTCACAAAAATTTAAGCCAAGAAATAGGGGAAATTTAAACGAATTTATCACAAAATCACTAAACATCTCTCGAGGAAATTATTATTATTATTATTAAGGCTTTTGCTTCCTGTTCTCGAATTTTTAGGCTTATTTTGACTGCAAAATTTTGAGAAGAGAAGTTTTATTTTTTAAGATTTAGAAACGCCCGAACAAAAAGGAGACGCGTGCTTTTACTTTAGCTGAAACGAAATCCATGAACCAATTAATTCAAAACAGCAATGTTAAGGGTTTTTATAAACTTTGATTGTGACGTCATTTCGCACCGATAACTAGTTCGGCCTCTCTTTACAGGAGGGCGCAAGTATGACCGAAGGCGTTATTTTCCTGATCTTCAAACGCCCCACTTGATAGTAACGTGGGAACCGCTGATCAGCATTTGTAACATACAATAAACAATGAAGCAGATAACAAACAAAATAATATCATATTATCTTAATTACGCGAGTCTTTAAACGAAAATAGACTATTATTTCCTGTGAAGTAGACGCTGCTTTAGCAAATGCCAGGGTCTTAATAAAAAGAATTTAAATACTTTGTATTATACAGGATGGCATTTCGTATTCTTAAAGTGTTAAGAATTACTCTAAATATACGGCTGAAGTTGAGAATAGTTCAATACAATCATAAATCATAAGCTATATCATATTTACCAGATAAATATTTCAGAGGAACTTATTACACATATTTTCCCCTCTTACAACTAACAAGGCAACGTTGCCAACTGTACATCGTGGATTCTAGTGAAACTTCGCCAGGCTGCAGACAACTTCGAGTGTTACTCAAGGACACTGTGTCTGTTGCTGTGGGACTTCAACTTTAGGGAGTGCAATTTGACCTTGAAATCCGCCCCAAATTTCGTTTATCCAAAATAACTTTTAAACGACGAGAGATAGAAAAAAGTTTCAATGGACCAGTTGCAGGGTTTATGTAGCTCTTTCGGTTCACATAGCTATTTATGTGCCGGGTGTTACAATAATAAAATAATATAACCGTTTCCAATTTTGGTTTGTAATTGACAGCTATCTCAAAAAATCAGGGAACGCCAAATTAACAAATTAATGTATTTCTGCTTTTAACTGTAATAATTAGGAGGAATTTTTCCCAAGAAAAATTTTTCTCCTCACGCAGGATTCGAACCTACATCCTCTCGCTTGCAGGACGAGCATTCTACCAATTAAGCTAGTAGAGGATGACGATTCGAACGTTTATAAAGAAAATTCTTAGACTAAGAGTTAATTTAAATTCAAGAAAATTTTTCAGTTACAGAAAAAAAAAATAAACTACTAAAATAAAGTTAAATATTTGACTCGATTATACTAGCGGTGAATAATTCACCCTGTATATTAATACAGATATGGCGTTGGGACGCGTGGTTCTCAAATTATATCCCGAATTTATCGGACCCATCTGCCGTGATATTCACGAAAATTCCACACCAAACACAAGCGAAGATACGGCCAATGGTTATTTCAAGCAATCTTCCAATAAAATCCACAGATGTGTGAAAATATCCAAAATTTTCAAAGATAGGAAGATGTACTCGTAAGAACGCGTCTAAACAACCAACAAGGAACAGGAAGCCGGAAGGGAGAATACGTCACACAACCAATCAGAAGACAGATAAATAAAATGAGAATACAGACATGGAGGTGCCCTCTAACGTCGAAAAGATGTAAACACAGAATAGGGCAGATCTAGATAAAACCACCATCAATCAATCAAATCGAACACATCTATCGCTGCGTAGGAATCGATAATGCCGGCATGTTCAAAACAAACAGATCTACCTACCTAGAAATGAAAACGTCAACTGTCAAAACATGGGAATTGAAGGAATTTACTAAAATTGAAAGAAATTAAACGAAAATCTAAGACCGTATTAAGTATAAGAAACTATGTGTAAGTAAATGAGAATTAAATTCTAGCTAGGCCGCACTAACAGGGGAAAGAAAACACAATTTGAAAGCCAAAAATTAGACGATAATGTTTACGTTGTGAAAATACAAGACGTAGGAGCATTTCTGAAGGTAGAGTACGGAAATAGAAGAAAATAAGGTTACAAAAGCTTGTCGAAAAGACTAGCGGAGAACTAACTTGAGGTAGGCGAAGCAAAAAACCGTAACATAATTAATTTTTTATTGACGGGACAGTTGTTAGACAAAATTTTTTAAAAAATAAACTTTTTCTCCTTTAAAAATCCTAATCTCTTAATAAACAAGAAAACCTGTAAATTCGTTGTAATTTGTAACTTTTCTTTCACATAAAAAAATTAAAAAATTTAAAAAAAGAATCAATTCTAGAACACTTTATAGAGAATCACACATTTTTTTGCTGCCACGGTGCTTAATTTATTAAATCTATATAAAGTATTAAATACACTTTCTTCCTTTCTTGGGTATGCTGGTGGGAAAAAAAGAAAATAAGAAAATAGAAATAATTATATAATTATATTAAAAAACTGTAGGTACCAAAAAAATACTTCACATTAAACAAGAAATTTCAAATCAAAACATAAAATTTAATATATTGTGGAATCAAAAATATAATTTTGAAAAAAGAAAAAATAAAATTTTCGAAACGTAAAACGTCTGTATATTTTAATTAAAAATCGCCATACCCTAGAAAGAAAGAAAGTGTAATCAAACAAAAACCGGTTAAATAATTTCGAGACGTCTAAAGTATTAATAAAAAAAAAACATGGATATCAAAATATTTTTGCCTTATAGCAAAAAAAAAAAAACTGACGAATAATGATATATTACATTTATTAAAGCAAACGCTTTATTACCTACTAACCACACCCAGACTAAAAAAAAAACAAAATTAAATTAAAATCAATCTTAACACTACTTACTTCAACACAACAATAATAATAGCAGCTAACACTTTTGTAGTATCTACCATACATTCTTTCCATATAATAATAAACTAATAACACAGCACGTGTTATGCATGGATATAATCTCATTAATTTACACTATAATTTATTTCGATTGCACTCTCAGTTACTCCCATTTTTTTTTTTACTTCTGATTTGACAAAAAAAAAGTCCCAACATCATTCTATAACCTTGCAGTTTATCATTGTTACGTATTGCGTAACGATGCTAAGGTTCTTCGTATAATATATTAAATCAATTACATACACATGCAGTTTTATTAAAATATTATAATTATCAATTCACGCCTTTTTGTTGCGGTATTACCACACAATAATTGATATAAAATCATCAATATTAAGATCCATTTGAGAATAGCACCTTGTGTACCGGCAGTTTCACAATTGAGAGAGGTGAATTAACAACAAGAAACCAAAAAAATGCAAAGGAATTGTAAATATTATTTAATGCTCTCCGCTATAATTGCTAGGTATAGTGGCAAAAATGCCGCTATATGAATTCAGCTTTCGGAAATCATTTCGTGAAGCCGCAAAAAATTGCCCGTAATTGTTCACCTCGATGCCCAACTATATTCCTTTCTAAATACTTAAATATGTTTAGAATAGCCGTAATATGCTATTATGTAGCGAAACTAAGAGTGGGATTTTATACAAATATGTGTTTTAACACCTCGATATCAAATTCGGAATAACTCTTAAGATGTAATCAATGCAAATCTTCTGTGTGCGTCAGATTCTCTTACACCAGACGCCAAAAGTGCATCAGTTTCATTGTTTCATATATGTACATACGTCGAGATTTATGTATGTACTATATATATATATGTACAACTGAGTCGCTTATTACAGAAACCGCCTCTTCTACTATGACCCTCTGACCCAGTCCTTGATATTAATTGCAGTTGACCTTTCTGTCTTTTACACCGCAGCCAGTCGTGTTAACTGCGCTTGTCTTTGTCTTTCTCGAAAGTACTCGGTAAATAATAATAGAGCAAATGTTTTTGTTTGAAGTATACAATGAATTTAAAATATCTTATTAATGGGGCAGTGATCATGAGAATACTGCGTAACTGCGATTTTTATATTTTATGTTATGGATTAGGAACTCATTTTTTTTGACTTTGGAAAATAATTAAAACGAAAGAAAAAGTTTTAAATGAAGACAGACATTTTAATAATTAATTTATTCTGTTGCAAATATTAACGCTTAAATAACAAAATATGTTATTTGTTCGAATTTCTATCTGAAAAATGAAATAAGTATGTCGACTTTATCGTTTTGTATTGTATAACGCTACAGAGTAGCATACAACCCGATTTAAAAAAATAAATTTTAAAAATGATACATACAATTAAATTAGTAAAAATCAAATTTTCAACATCCCAGTGTGTCATCTATATTTATACTCCCCTTTTTATCTCAGTACGTGTGGAGACGGTATGGAAGACTGTTGCCAAAATGTCCTCTCATTCAATTTGGCATAGAATTTTATATTTATATTTATTTAAGTTTGTGTCAATTTGCATAGACAATACAATCTACTAATGATATTAAGGAGAACTTCAAATAGAAAACAACTTTTACCGATGAAAGAATTGTCAATAGTTTCAATTTGTCCTGATGGTGTACATAGACATTGTGACAATAAGTACCTATGTAACTGATCAAGTGCAAAAGCAGCCTAATTTTATTCACAAAAAGGTAGTATTTCGCGTGAAAATATTTCTTCCTTTGTGACGTGAAAGATTTTTGAAAAGGTGGAAGAGCGTTGATGAATACCTGGGTCCAAAAAATTGCATTAATATGTGGTCAGGATTCAAGAAAGATGAGGTCTCAACTAGCAAATATAATAGCGTTTGCTAGGCGGCTGTCATTAGGATTTCCTCTCGGAAATATTGTTTTAGGAATATCCAGAAGGTCCTTACAGGTAAATGTAAATTTTACATATGATATGGATATTGCATCGAAACGTTTTAGGTGAAAATATAGTGAAATTAAGTATTAATGATTTAGTTTTTCCTAGTTTAATAGCCAGTTCCCAGGTTGTCGTATGCACGATAGTGTTGTACCTCGATAGTGACCAATCTCTCATGTATATAATGAAAACATTTAAGTGTACATCAAAGTGGTTTTATTTAATAATAAAGTTCGAAATGTGAACCTGTGTAAAATATGACATAAATGAGGATATTATTATCCCAGCTAAGTTAAAAAAATTAATTTTAAAAATGATACATTAATTAAATTAGAAAAAATCAAATTTTCAACATCCCAGTGTGTCATCTATATATACACCCCCCTTTTTATCTCAGTACGGGGGGAGACGGTATGGAAGACTGTTGCCAAAATGTCATCTCCTTCAATTTGGATGTTATATAATAGCCAGTTCCCAGGATGTCGTAGGCACGATAGTGTTGTACCTCGATAGTGATCAATCTCTCATGTATATAATGAAAACATTTAAGCGTACATCAAAGTGGTTTTACTTAATAATAAAGTTCGAAATGTGAACCTGTGTAAAATACGACATAAATGAGGATATAATTATCTCAGGTAAGTTACGTGAGTCCGCTTAATTAATAACAATAACGTTTTACTATAGTAATTCCACTTTTTGCAATATAAATACATTATCGGGAACGTGAATACGTCTAAATTAATCGGTTTATGGCCGTCTGAAGGCGCCCACGAGCCAAACTCTCGATCCTGCTTCTTGCATAGATGACGATATCATCCGCATAAATAGCTAGGGAGATCTGCTGGAAACAAGAGGAAGAGACAAGGTCCCAATAACGATCCCTGCGGTACTCCGGCGAGGATATCGCGAGAACCGGAAACTTTTGCATCTTTGATATGGTGGACAATGGTGCAACAGCAATATAAGCGAACATAGGAAGATACAGAGGCTTGTGGGCTTTGGGAATACCAATAGCAATAAGGATTACTCTTACAAGGCAAACATTATTTCAAATTCTAACCTGAAACACGTAAAATAAATTATTATAATAGTTAATGTGCATCTATCATACTTTTACGTATGCCTCCAAGACATCAAATCCCTAACAGCCAGAAATATTACATAGATATTTTTAAAAATATATTTTATAAATATTTTTCGAGAGAGGTTTTTGAATATATTTTGCATATTTTTTCTAAATATAGATAAAATATTCAATTAAAATATTTATCTATTTAATTTGTCAAAATGAACTAAAATTGTTCTTGGTTGTTTAGAATGTATAACGTTGATAACGAAAAATTGAAACATACATAGAGTTGTCTAAAAGGCAAGAACATGTTTTTCACACTCACCATACAAGTTAATAATCAATAATTCTGGCATCTTTTAAGGCACACTGAAGGTTTATCAAATTAATCACTATTTTTTAATTGAAGTGTTCTAAATAAAAAACAAACGTATTTATTATCATTTTATTTGAATAAGCCAATAAAAATGAAAAATACTCATTTTTAAGTCTAGCCTTGGCTGGTGCCAGGTACAACCCTATGTCTTTTTTCATATCTTCGGTAGTGGCGCTCTCATGGCGTTTCCTTGTGGCTCTAAAACAATGCCAATTGTATTAGATCATACCATGAATAAAACATCGTACAACATTATCAACACCTACTAATACATTTGTAGCATTTAGAATAATTGGAGTGGTAGCTACATTCTAATACTTACGATACTTATTTTTACTTTATTTCATAATATTTGAAAACATTCTACGTACAAACACTAAACAACACAACGTATTCTAACCTCCATTTGAGGTTATGAAGCTTATCTACCGAGATGAATCTCTATAGCAAATCAACTAGCAATTTATCTGGTAGATGCAGTACATATATGATGCATAAAATTCCTACAATTATATTATTAAACGATTTCTGTACATAGCGATATTGAGCATTCCAATTATCTTATAAATGCCATGACATGTTCAAAGTTTTGCTTACCTCGTAGTCACCACAAAAACTAAAACACACTCCGCAACAATTAATTACACAGTTAACCCTAATCTGCCATAATCGTACACTATTATAAACTATAACATGTAACGAACAAACGAATGAAAACGTTGATGATACGCACGTGCGCGTATGCATTCTATGTACCATAGACGCATAAACAATACTAAATCATATAACACCGGCACCGTAATGAATAGAGGTGTTGTGTTGACGTTCGCAACTTACAAATATTACAAATAATATAATACAAAACGCAGATATATTAATAGAAAAGTTACACCGCTCAACTTAGATACTAATTAAATCATATTAGATATATATTATCTAATTTAATCTTTAAACTATCATTTTTAAATAGGTACATACCTACTTAATATGTATGCATATTTTACCCATTTTATATTATTCGTCCTACGCACCAAATGTACAAAAGCAAAAATTCAATCTTTTTTTTTATATGAAATAAATATTTACAGAAATACAAAACAAAATATTCTTGCAGAGTTATGAAAAATATATTGAGAAAACATTTGCAATAAAATATTATTAATGCTACATAACGTACATATTTTTTAAATGTTTTCCTAATATATTTTATGCATATTATATTAATATAACTAATATTCAAGGAAGATTTAATATTTTTTAAATATTTATAAAATATGAAATAAATATAATTGGTCACTGGGGATATAAAGGAATGCCGCTTTTCCTTTCGTGTTCTACATTAGAGCATTCAAAAGAATTACAAAAATTACATTCGTACCCTCCGTCATAATGCGTATTGATACAATAAATAAGTAAATTAACTTCTCTCCTATGTTACGACGTTAGAAGAATGGTTGACTGTGCAGTGACCACGCCCGTCTTTGACTCGGCCAAGATAAATAGTGACTGTATGTTTTGTTCGTTACGTGTGCTTCGGCTGCGAGTGACCTCGAAAGACGAACTTTTGTATATGTTGTTGTACTATCCAACCACTTATCTTTCATAATAGGCATACCACACGTAATGCTCCTTCTGCTAGAGCAGTTCGCGAAGAGAAAAGGTCGCCGATAAATATGTGTACTAACCTAGGAGATGTGATTTTTATATCGTATGTTGTTATTAGGTACATACATAATAACTGTATATAATAACAAGAACGAGATGTGCTTCTTACGATAATAGAAGCAATTAAAATCACAATTTTAGATAAGAAATAAATTTGGGTCATCAAACACTTTTATATATATATATATGCAGGTAAGTATAAGAAGAGATTTACGCGAAACCACAGATTAACTAACTATTAGGTATATAATAAGAAATTGCTCATTTTGAGATTAAAGATATTTTGAAAAGTGGGAAGCTCATCAATTAATACATACAATATATAAATTAAAGCAAAAGAGAATGTTATAATACATTTTTGTTAAATAAATTTACGTTACAGAGTCTAGAATTCGAAATATCTTTCACGAACAATCGCACAACCGTCTACTGTGTGTGTGAGTATTAGTAAGGCGTGGCCAACAATGACTCCGTGTTTCAATAAAAGCTGTTATTCCTATATTATTTAAATATTCCGCAAGGTCGTATACTTGATACCTCTCTTTGGTAATAGCGCAGCTATTGCTCGCGAGATATAGGCATAACGGAGTTTTTTTTTTTAATTATAAATGAGGGATTAATTATACTGTTCTGTGAAGATTGTGAAAGAATCTATAGTCTAGTTTATCTTTTGATGGAAGTGTGGAAGTACAGCGTTGTCAAATCTATTTAGTTACTTACTAATTTTTCGTGTAACGTTTGTTTGGATAATTTAGGCAGTTAATTAGTTTTATTCCGGCAAATCATAATTGCATAATTTTACAAATTTCCTGTGTGTATTTGTGGTATTTATATTCAATTATATTCTAGCAATAATTAACGTTCATCACTATAAAATTCTTATTTTATGTTATTTGATTATCTATGAGTCATTGAGTATTGCGTGTAAACATAGAAAAAGTCATACTTACCAGCTGGATATTAATTCTTATAACACCGGTACCTATAATACCTATAATAAGATTATATGTATATAAATAGAAGGGTGTTGTTACACTGCGACCTAAAAGATCTATTGTGTCCCCTGTTCTTACTGCTTTACAGCTGGCCTTCCAATCCTATTCCTTTCAGAAAGTGTAGGATGTCAGAGGGCCCCAGTCTAGGTAAGTCTCCCTCTTCGATTTCACATGCTCCCAGGTGCAATGCCCTCGAGTTGCACAGTGCTACGCAGTTTGAGAGGAGGTGGATGGGTGTTTCATCCTGTTTCCCACAAAATCTGCATTCAAGATCTTTTTCCAATCCAAGCTTACTCAGGTGTCCTTTCAGTCTACAATGGCCTGAAAGTATTCCTGTTAATATGCGAACATTGTTCTTACTCAGGTTGATGCATTCTGTAAATCTCTTCTGGTTATAAGTTCCCAGAAGAATTTTACTTTGCTTCATTCCCTGGAGATTTTCCCAGTAACTGGATTTTCTCTGCTCCATTTCCATGTTTAGTTTCTTCTTCAGGCGCTACAAAAGGCATTCCAGCCCCTTTTTTGCGAGGTTATCCGTTATTTCGTTTCCTTCCACTCCTGTGTGACCTGCAACCCACAGAAGGGTTACTTTATTTCTTTTGCCTAGCTCATTTAGTTTCCCTAGGCATTCCCAGACCATCTTGGAGCTGATTTCATATGAGTTCAGCGCCTTGATTGCTGCTTGACTATCAGACACGATGATAATCTCCTGCTTCCGATAGTTCCTATCCATAATGAACTGAACACATCTTCCAATAGCATGTATTTCCGCCTGAAATATACTTGGGTATTTTCCCAAGCTTTCGAAATATGTAGTTCTAGGCCCATATATTCCTATTCCAGTTCCTTCTGCCGTTTTGGAGCCATCAGTGTACCATTTGATGGCATTTCTATTCAAGTTCAAGATGGTGTTATGATCCCACTCGCTCCTGTTACTTAGCTTTATGGTGAATTCTTTCACAAAGCTAAATTTTTTTAACATATCATCACAAGGGCCTTTATTTATTCAGAATGACGTTAAATGAACTTACGGCATACCATTAAGAATAATACTAACTGAGCGCAATGTATTTATACATAATACCACGTTTAGCCGGTGCTTAACATGACGTTTCCTTGCATCAGGCCCGGACTAAAGAATTTTTGGCTCTAAATTTTACTTTTTTTTTTATTCTTTAATGATGAAATCCGGTTTCGGTGGGTTTATGCTTTATGTGTCGTGTAGTTAACACCCAAGCAAAATTTACTTTTTTATTTGATACACCCTGTATAATGGATATTCTAAGCGTAAGCGGTCGTATTTCTTACGAATAATGGGAAACACAATTTTTATTTTCTTTTTTTTTTAAAAAACACTACTATGATTAATTTTTCAACTCCCTTATTATATTTGTTATTTCATTTTCATAATTTTTACCCTAGGAAAGATATGAATGGTAGTTCATTTTGATTTGAAATACTGTAGTTATTAATTTGCGATGTCATCCTAGAATAATATTACACTTTATTACTATAATTAATAAATGTTAATAAAAAATTACTTCAAATGTGTGGGACAATACATTTGAAATAATTTTACCCCATCTTTTTAGGGTGTTTTATTAAAATTTGTCTATTGTTGTGTGAATTCAGTTACATTAGTTGATCCTTATATAGTTTCCTGTACATATGAAGCTAGTTTATCTCGTGTGTACTAATTTAAATTACCAAACACCTACTCAATTTTAACGATTCAGATATTAAAACAAATGATTGTAAGTACATTACACTAGTATGTCCTCCTCTGACCAAAAACAAGTCTTCATGGCTTATTTCACAACAGATATTCCTGACAGATAACTCTTGCAAGCAAAAAAAAAGGACAGAATACATTATCCACAAAATCAATTTCGACGTGAGCTTAAACAATAATTACATTTCGATACGCAAAAAATACCCACTTATTAAGCAAGTCTATCGACATCACCACTTGTAGGATTTAAACCATCTTCTACACATACATAACCTTAAACGGTAGCAGAGTCTTGCCAAGTAGAAAATGTTAATTAGTGAAAATCGAGTGCATTCCGCTAGACAGGATTGATTACGTTTCCGTTGCACGGGAGTTCTAAATAATGGATTCGTAGCTCTCCGTAGGAGATTACAGGATAAATAATGTGTGGCGAGAAGCCGGCCGCAACTAGTACCATTCGAAATCCTAGTTTCTAAATCGCATCTAATGATTGAATATTTCCTGCATCTAATACGACCATTAGGACACTTGCGCGTTCTGAACAAACTATTTAGAGTAAAAGGGATCTAACTCGTTGTTGCATGGATTGTATTATTAGCTGCTAAGGAAAATGGATGCCGTGAAATTAGATCAGCGAATTCACCGATCGATTTCGAATATTAAAGTTCCTATATCCGAATATAATTGATGTCTATACGAATATTTAATGATCCTTCTCTGTATGAGTAATGGATCTTCCATATAATCTAATTTAAGAGATTTCTTTTAATTAAGTGTGTTAGACAGGTGGTTGAGGTTTGTCAAAAAGTAAAAGTGATAAATTGATACAGTAATAAGTTTCGATATGAAGCTTTCCATGTATTTTTTAAATATAGATGATTGTGGTGAATGTTAAATACAAATTACTTTTCGGATAATAGAAATAATTTAACAGAATTCAGATATTAGAAATGTAATAATGGAGGTAATTGTAGAAACAAAATAATCCTTTTCCCACCAACGAGATGCTGCCAACCCATCCACTTTGTTTCTATCAAAGAATTAGTGAAAGTTGTATTGTAAAAATAAATAATAACAAGAAAGAAATAACTTGAGTTATAGTCAATCATATTCTAGATGTTTTAAATGTATTGGCAGACTGTTGTATAACTTTGTACCCCAGTAGTTTATCGATCTTTGGGTACAAGCGAGTCTGTGATAAGGTGGCCTTATGTCATTTCTTTGTCTAGTAAGATGGTTGTGGCAGTGACTAATTCTGTACTATTATGAATATATGATACTGCTTACAGAATATACACAGACGGTAAGATAAGTATGCCCTGTTGTTTAAAATGCCATCTGCAACTCTCACTATAATTTAGGTTGCACAAAATTCTAATAGCCTTCTTTTGGAGCATAAATACTCTATCCGCTTCTGTTGATGTTCCCCCAGACAAGTAGACCATATGATAAAAGAGAATGAAAATAAGAAAAATCTACTGTCTTTGGAGCCACACGAGTCGTCATGTGCTTCACTTTTCTACTGGCATATAAGGCTGCTGAGAATCTGCTGCATAGCTTATCCACACTATCAATAGTGATGCTCAGAAATTTCACGTTTGAGGATTCGACATTACGAGTTCCAAAAGTAACGGACTTGGTTTTGTCTTGGTTTATCTGCTGTAAACCAATTCTATGCATTTCTGATAGTCTTCTCGGATTTTTCACGAAGAATGAAGATCGCGAGCATCTTCTGCTTGTATCAATAACGACGTATCGTTCGCATAAAGACAAATCTGGTGGGCATCAACATTGCAAGGTATGTCGTTTATATAAATTATAAAAAGCAGAGGTCCGAGGATCGATCCCTGAGGTACACCATACTCAACGCATCCAAGGTGAGAGCGTGAGTTATTTCAGTGTGTAAGGTGGCGTCTTCCAGACAGGTAAGATTTGACCAACTCAAGAGAGGTTCCACGTACACCATAATACTGGAGCTTTTCCAGTAGGATGCAGTGATCGACCGAGTTGAAGGCTTTTGTTAAATCGAGAAGTGTCATTTCCGCCCAGCTATATGAATCAAGGGCATTTAATATGCTAAATTATTTGTGAGATCCTAGTACACGGAAAAAACGACAACAGTTGTAGTACAGTTAACTACAATTGTAGTTAACTGTACTACAATTGTTGGTTTTTTGACAACAATTTTTTCCGTGTAACTGTTGAACATCCTTTCCTGTATCCATGCTGATTGGAGGAGAAGTATTTGTCGTGTTCGAAGTAGTTGGTCAGCCTAGATGTAATTGCTTGTTCAAAAAATTTGGACATAGCTGACAATGTTACGTTTCTTAATGATAGAGTTTCTATAATTATATGTATTATGTGTTTTTACATAGGTATTTCTTAACCAAAATCGATATAAAAACTAGGAAAACTGATCAGCAAAACTTACATTATGTGGGGTTGTCACACAAAATAACTATTATTGCGTGGTATAAAATTGTCTCCATCTGGGCTTGGCAAAAACAATATTACTACGTAGTTGAAAGTTCTGTTTATTTTTTGTTTTCTTATTTACTTAAGCGAAAACATGATTGTGAACGTTTAGAAAAAAATACACAAAAAAGAGATGCAAGCAAATATGATTACGTGTTTTTTTATTTTAACATTAAATAACATTTCAAAAAGCCATTCAAATTCATATCATTCTGTTTTTTGCGATTACAGCGCAATCTCTTACGATTCGAAAAAAATCTTTTTTTGATTTGATGCAGTATTTTAGAGATATTCCGTTGTCCCAAGATAAAAAAAACTCACCCAGTATTAAAGGTTTTAATTGTCCATCTGACAAAATTTGTAACTTAAAAATCATTTCGTAGTCTCCAATCCGGATACTATCTAGGTTGTCTGTACGTATGACTATTTTGTTTTGTTCTAACAAGCTGATAGAAATCGCGTACTTTGTTTCATCAGTCGTAAGTTTTTTTTTTTTTCTATTGACAAGTCCTAATTTTGTTCGCAAAAACAATGATGGATGGCTTGCTATACAATTTTCAATTTCACAAATTGTCTGTTATGTAATGTTATTATTATTAACTTTGTTTGCTTCTTAAAACATTATCGCCATGAAGTTAATTTTTTTTTTATATAATCTTTAGTTTTGCTTAAGTGGCTCGAAGGAGAGCTGTCTTATATGCTCTTTCTTATTAATGTTTTTAGCATCCACATTAACATTTTTATTTATTACACGACAATGTCAAAGGTTTATTCCACTTTCCTCTTATTTTTATATGCTCATAAAGTGCTAAATTTGAGAAAAATAAAGAAAAAAACAACATATTTTATTAATTTTCTCATCCATACACCTACCTTAAATTCTTTAAGTATGTCATGAATTAACTGTAAGTCGACTGACTAAGCGTGCAATTGTATAGCGGAAAAGGTGGAACAAATTACTATAGAGAGCTCAAATTACCACTGAATTATGACTCCCATTTCCTTAACATTGCGTTTGAACAATTAATATTGTTTAAATTTAAATAAGATTTGTTTATTTTGTGCCATGAATAAATTGAATCCTTTAAGATAAATCTGTCTGTCAGTTTAATACGATTTTGTGGCGGTAGATGGCGTTTTTTGCTTGCGGTAAAGCATCAGATCTCCACATAAGCAATCGAGTTCAAGTAATTGGATTGTATAAGTAGGTATTGAAGTAAACAAAAATAAATAAAAAAAAGATTAGAGGTTGACGATATTGGTATTTGTTCCAATGTCCCTGCAATAGATTGATCAGCTGGAAATACAGAAAATAAAACGAATCTTTCTGAAACAAATTGATCTGGATCAGTGCTAAAATGCAGTGTTTCTATTAAAATGAAGCATTACTCTCAGATCTTTAAGGGAGTAAATCCCAGAAGTAGTCGAGTCAATTTTTGCGTGAGAAGTTGCTCCATTGTAATGTTTAACATTCATATAGAAGAAATTGTTTAATTTGCCAATCACGTTTACAATTATAATTGGGAATTTAAAAATGTAATCTTTTCAATTTATTTTAATTTTTGAAGTTTTCATATGAACACTTGTAGAATTTAAGTAAACAATTCAGTCTTGGAGTTCAATAATTTAATTTTTCTATTTTGCGTTCATAAAAACGCAATTGTAACACGCTTTTGCGTATCGAAAAGTGCTTCATTGTGATACGCCTTTTTTCATTTCTATAGGTTGGCTGTATTGAATACATTATGACAGAAAGCAAAATTGACGTTTAATGCGTGTAATTGTAAATACTTTAATCAAAATTCTATACAATTTAGTTTACATTGTTATTGTTATGAAACGTGGAATTACTGTATACATTTACACTGACGGAACAAGTATCTTGAGCATGTATTGTTATGCCAGGCAAATTCTTCGTAACAAAGTTTTGCTGAGTTATGTTATTGGCTTTAATAGTAGACCCTTGTGATTGAGAATCATTCGATGATCTAACTCTAGAATGACCAGATGTACTTGGCCCTGATAAGTTGTGCGCTACAGCCACTTTACTTTTCATAGATGTTTCGATGTAACCCTCAGCTGCCGCAGATGATTCCATCCACCATGACGTTTTATAGTCAGCGAATCACTGCTGCGTCTGCTAAGTGTGTAGCACTAGAACGTCTGAAGCAATGTCCAGTATAAAGCTCTGAATTGGGCATTTTAGAAAATCAGCTATTAATTTAAGCATTTTGCCAATCGTATTAATTCAATCGGGCACGATATACAATAACCATTGCGATATGTAAGGAAGAATCTTGAATGATTAATATTTTTTGGTCGCAGGGCGACATATTTTTAATTAAAGTAATCAATCTTTCATCGTAATTGCAAAAACTCTTACGATATTATTTTTGTTTTAGTACTGTCACCAAAATAATATCACTCTTAAATTCTAATCATGTATGGACATATTTGTTAATTCATCTCGTCTACAGGCACCTGTGTAACCCATTATTAAAACGATCTAAAATTAAATCCATTACATAAAAAATTACATTTGCAAATAATATCGTACCTTTATTGCTAAATACAATGAGTCAGAACTTCTTCTATAAATTTATTAATATCTTCAATGCATAAAATTTTAGATTTCTTAGCCTCGTATCCTCAGAGAATCGTTTTAAATAGGGCTTGTAATTTTAATATATTTTGATATGCCTGTATTTTTATAAATGGAAAGCAAGAACGAAGCATGAATACATAGACCATAAGGTAGAAGATTTCTTATTTTTACCTTGTAATTCAAAATATGCCAATAAAATGTTTTCAGATATTGTGTTGACATTATTCTGTACAGCCCATAGTTCAAATTGTGGTAGCATTTTCATATACTGCTTTTGATTTTTTTCGGTAATAAATTTATGACGGCGTTATCCGCAATTTCACGCAGTTGTGGTGGCGTACAAGATAAATTTGTCTCAGTATCATCATTTTTACAGTTTAGAGAGACTATATTATGAAATATATTGTTTAAACAATTTAAATAGCCGAATTTGAATTTTGAATTCGTCAAATGTCAATCGTATGTCAATGTGACCAACTTCATATAAAAATAAACTCAACATTTTTAATGAGATTAGTATTTATTATCAATTTATAATGCAAAATAGAAAAAAGTATAAAGGACTCGTTTCATTAAGGCTTTTTGTCGCACTCGTTCATTAGAAACTCGCCTGCGGCTCGTTTTCTAAACTTGAACTCGTGCGACAAATCTATGCTTAATGAAACTGTACTTTATATATATTATTGCATTATCAGTTCAAGTTACTACAATATATGAAGAGAGATCTTAATTAGAAGTATTCACCGTTTCAAAAGGTGAATCATCATTCTTAACAGACCTTTTAACATGCCTTAACCACAACAATGATTCCATCTGCAGTCATCTCTAATACCACATCGAGGTGTAACGCAATGATGTCAGTATGTAACTGACACAATGATATGACATTCATTTAATCGGCTTTTATGTTGGTATTTAACCCATTTCATATTGACATTCTTTCATCTTATACGTTAATGCACACAAAACGCCATATTTTCAACATCATCATCATGAACCGAACACATTAAATCTAATAATAGTCACAATCATCATTTTGCGTAGGAACAGAAATAAACGGCAATGCAGGTCAATATCAAATAATATTAAAAGCGAACTCGGATTTCCATTTACCTACAGCAATTATGCGCCGTGATGAGTAACAACGAGTTAGTAATAATGACACTTTAAAAGGCCGATTCCCATTCAACTAGAAACATACGCTGCGCTTATCTCTTTTTATTATCCCCGTATTTACGTCGTGCGCTCGTGTGAAGGTGCTATACGCGCGTATGTACATTTTCATTCATTACCTTCGAAGAATTTTAATGAGATTTGCCATTAACTAATAATAGCGAATCCGAGAGGATACTCTCTGACATTTGAACCGAGTCGTCGCGCGTGACTAAGACATACGAAAGGTATTTTAAACGATAGGTGTGGTTGAGTGGAGGAAATTTCAGATATTGCGCTTTTGTTTCGGAATAATTTTGATCTAAATTAATTTCGGTGGCGTTTTTTGGAATCTACGAAGCGAGAGCTTTAATTTGATACCCCACAAGGGCATGTTTGGGCGAATTTTTCGTTGTTATCTCAAAATTTTTGAGATATAATTTAGTGTATTTCAGTCAAATTAACTACAAACTCGACTGAATCGACACACAAATTAATTCTCTGATTAAACGCGACCTAAATATTAGAGTATTTTCTTAAAATTATAATTTTTTAAGATATATATCTCAAAAAAAAAAATTCTCGAAAGTATATCATGTCGCATATCAAATTAAAGCTCTCAGCGCGCTTATTCCGAATAATGCATTATTAATCATCTCGCCTCAACGTAATAGGAAATACGATTGAAGCATTCGGCTTCATTTTCTATGCATCTCGTGACATTTAGACGCTGTTCGGCTCGCGAGGCGACTATGATGAGTCACTCACGCGCGCAGGTCAATCGCGTACTAGATCAGAAGCAAGTAGCCGGGTAAAAAAATCAGGTCACCTCGTCGAGGTGCGGCCACACCTAAGTAATTACATATCCTCGGTTCTCGCCTGCCGTATAGTCCGACCGTCGTCGTGTTGGGTAACCAAAGCCGTACGTCTCTTCGCCTGTAACGGGCTAGTCGAACGGGTAAGTGACTGACTGCCGGCGCTATTGCTAAAAATTAAGCGATCTCTCGTGCGATGGTGACGCCGCGCCGCCGTGGCAGACAATGGGCTGGCTAAACTGCTGCGGTGCGCGGTGACTTACAACTTCCACTATGGGCGAGTAACGAACACGGGTTCTCTTCGTTACATTATGCGCAATTCTAGGAGATATTTACAATTGCCCAGAGAGGGGTTTGGTCAGAGTTTAAAGGTTAAATTCTTGGCATTCGTTCGATTGATGCGATTACGTTATACTTGCATATGTTCGTTGTTCCCTATACGTCGATTAAACGAGGATATCGTGATGTAATCGATACGAAAATCAGATTCACTACGGTGCTGTATATTATTCTGTTATCCTTTATCATAATTAGGTATCACATGTTACTGTGAGATTGGTGACGTCAAGCTGTTTGAATTGACGTGCCACACTACTATATTTGGCTGAGTGATCCATTTTTTTTTTTTTCAAAAATATCTCGATTTTTTTAAGATAACTTTTCATTCCTTTCTTTTTAATAATTAAAATTAACCGGATATGAATATCCTTTACATTTAAAAACATTTACTTAAGTGATTTGATTATACAACAATATAATTAAGCGAATTTAATCTCAAAGAAGATATATATCTCAAATTAAGAACTTCTCAGAAATATATCATATCGCACATTAAACAAAAGCTCTCAATAAAAGCAACTCAATTTTTGAACAAAAAAATATTCATATGATTATATTAAACAAATTTATTTTAAAGATACATATCTCATTTTTAAATATCTTTGAAATTAAATTACTCAGCGAATAAAAGTCAACTTTGTGATTGGAAAAATGTCTCTATATTAACAAATGAGTGGAATCCCATTATCTAAGATATATATCTCAATTTTGTATCTTTTTTTGGAAATATATCATTCACGTATTAAATTAAAACTCTCAATAAGTAGAATTCAATGCAAGTATGCAATTTAGATACTCACTTACTTATCACTACAATTATCGAATCTTATTTTTTTTAAAGATATACATATATTTTTAAGCTTATTCGAGAATATATCAAGTCGCACGTCAAATTAAAACCTTAATGTGGGTAGAATTCGATCTGTCTATAAAAGTTTAATTTTTATAACTAAATTACTCAAAACGCATATTTTCAAGAAGATATATATCTCAAATTTAAATCATTTCTCAAGTACGTTATGTAATATGCGTGTCAAATTAAAGCTCACTGCAAATGGGATTCAATAGGAGTCATGTTTACTATTAAAAATCATATTTATTCGACATTACCTGTAATATTTCATTAAAAAAAAAAGATATGTATCTCAATTTTAAATGATCGTTAATAAATCATTCATATAAGAATCTGTAACTCCCAGTTAATAAAATTCAACAAGCGGAGTAAGAATTATATTTATTTGATTATTTTTTTTGAGATATGTATCTCAATTTTAAATCGGTTCGCAAATATATCTTGTCGCATGGCAAATTAATGTTCACAGCCAATGGGAGTCATGTCTGGCATTAAAAATTATATTTATTCGTTACAACCTGTCATATTTCATTTAAAACAAGATATGTATCTCAATTTTAAACGATCGGTAACAAATCATGCGTGTAAAAAAACCGGAACTCCCAGCGAGTAGAATTCAACATTCAGATTAAAAATTATATTTATCTGATTAAATTTCTAAGAACTCGTTTCTTCTTAAGATATATATCTCAATTTTAAATCGTTCCGCGAATACATCACGTCGCATGGTAAATTAATGTTCACAACCAATGGGACTCACTTTTGCTATTAAAAATTATATTTATTCGATGCTACGAAATGACAGATTTCATTTAAAAAAAGATATGTATCTCAATTTTAAACGATCGTTAATAAATCATTCGCTTAAAAAAACTAAAACTCCCAGCGAATAGATTTCAATGTTTATATATTTCTGTAATTATATTTCCAAGAATTCATTTTTTTTTTCGGAAATATATCTCAATTTTAAATCGTCTCACAAATACATCATGTCGCATGGCAAATCAATGTCGACATCCAATAACACTCATGTTTGTTGTATTAAAAATTATATTTATTCGACGCTACGAAATATGAGAGATTTCATTAAAAAAAGATATGTATCTCAATTTTAAACGATTTATCGTTGATAAATCATCCGCGTAAAAAACTGGAACTCCCAGCGAGTTGAATTCAACATTCGGGGTAAAAACTATATTTACGTGTTTAAATTTCTAAGAACTCGCTTTTTCTTTTAGAGATATATATCTTGAATTTAAATCGTTCCGCAAATACATTATGTCTCACAGCAAATTAATGTTCACAGGGAATGGGATCCATGTACACTATTAAAAGGTATATTTATTCGATATTGCCTATTACATTTCATTAAAAAAAAAGATATGTATCTCAAATTTCACTATGAGTATTTTAGGAGGGTTACATGAAAAAACATTGGAAAAATTATCTATTGTTAGAAGTATTTCTTCTAAAAGTAAAATATCTGTACGGTTTTAGGGCCCCAAAATTCGTGCCAAAAATGTTTTCAGTGTGTACATATTCTCTATTTATTAACAAGAATGGATATCTCTTAAATAGCCATAAAATTCACTTATGGGTGGCAAGCAGTTATTAAGACTGTTTAACAAAAGTCTATATATGCATTACAAAAACCATTAATTATCCATTTAGCATGTAACTTAACTCCACAGACAATACTATTAGTATCACGTGCCGCATTAATAAACACAAAAGAGCATAAAATCTGCAAGTAATCGTTTATAGGTAATATAAACCAGGCATGTGTGAAAACAGCGTTAATCCGTGTGTTTTTAATGGTGCATCGTAGGTGAATGCTTTTAAATTGATGTCGTTAGCTGGAGTATTTCATTCAGGCGTATTAAAACTGTCGTTCGTGTTTTGCAGTCAGATATCTTTTATTAACGCGTACAGCGTAATTGTGCATAATTTCGTTTAATTGCGAATTGATTCGCACCGCGAATCTGTTAATTCAATTCGCCTTTCACAAAGTTTTAACGGCGTGTTTGATGTTAACCATCGTGGAATTGTTTGTATTATTGTGTATCTATCTTAGGTGCATGAACATGGCGAATTGTAGGAGGGATAAATATATGAAGTGGGAGATTAGAAAAAATATAAACATGTGATTAATGATAAAATCTAGAATTATGAATGGTAATTTGATAATCAAAAAGTTGAATAATTGTTAGGTTAAACTATTCTCACGTTATTTTAAGTAGGACTCGTGTTTTATATAAATAATGCAATATTTACTTAACGTAGGTACAGTAAAGGGCAGTAAAATCGAGATCCTTGCAAGCAAACGTTGACCTTATGCACACTGATATTTGGCAGTAAAGCAAGTTTGCATGCCACTGTAATTTTGCATCGGTATACAGGGTGTTTTGAAACATCGTTTAAAGATTTTAAGGGCATGTAGTACGATCGAAAATAAGGTTAAAAGTCATAATAAACATATGTCACAAATTAATTGTTTACGAGATAACAGCGATATTATCGCAATTGCAGAATAAGTTTGCTTTAAGCGGTTTTTTTATGATTTATTGCATTTTAACATAAAATAGATTATAACTAAAGATGTTCAAAATGACGTCCTTCCATTTCGACACAGATCTAATATCTGCTTTTCAAAGGGAGCGCGCACTCTTTCAAAAGCAAGGGTTTTTCTCGTATTATCTGGCACAGTGTTCAATTCGTTGGCGCAACTCTGGAAGATCGTTTCCGGTTTGGTATACTAAACTTTCAATAACCCCGATACTAAAGTCCAACGGGTTTTAGATCGGAGACCTTGGAAGCCAGCATAGGACCCTGCTCGCCCTATCAATTTCCAGGAAATTCATTGTTAAGATGTTCCCTAACAGCACGCGTAAAGTCGTGGAGCTCCATCTTGCATAAACCAGAGATTCAGTCTTAGATTTATAGGTAAATCTTCCAAAAGTTCTGGTAAAGTATTCCAAGAACTCGAGGTATTGCGGATCTGTTAAGCGTTTGTGGCAAACAATACGGTCCTACAACCGTTCCCTTATCATGCCTAACCAGATGTTTAGACGAGAAACGGTAGTATGAAGATTGCTCGTCAGCACGAAACGTGATTGTTGTGGAGATTAAATATTCCATTTTTAGTAAAACCAGCTCATCAGTGAAAAAGAATGTTATCAGCAAATCTTGCCAATCACAGCTGTTCGCAAAAACCACTCACAGAAAGCCCTTCCGCTTATAATCCAGAGCATAAGGCTGTACCCGTTGGATATGTAGGGTATAGAGTTGCTCATAAAGGTTCTCCAAACAAGATTGTGCTTACACCGCTTGAGTCGAAATTCTTCTACACTAGTTTCGGGATTTTCATCAATAATATTCAAAATTCGATCTTCTATCTGTGGAGCACATGCTATTCTCTGCCGTCCAGTATCAGAAGACGTGTCTCAACGAACCAGTTTCTCTTAGTCGTTGAAACACCGTCTGAAACATCACATGCATGAAGACAGTTGGCGATCAGGAAACGTTTCAGCATAGAAGCGACGTGCTTGTAAGAATTCCATTAGCACGACCGTACAATGAAACACCATATCGCTCATTTCAGCATTAGAATACGCAACCATTGTAATTGCTACAAATTGCACAAAACGTCAAATTAATACTGTCATAAAACAATAGCTGATAAGGACCTGTTACTGGATATGTTAATATCCATGTACTACTAGGAACACTCGCTGTTATCTCGTAACGATTGATTTGTGAAATATGTTTATTATGACTTTAACCTTATTTTCGATCGTACTTAACATGCCTTAAAATCTTTAAACGATGTTCAAAACACCTGTATGGTCGTCTTTTATAGATATATTTTAAGCAGTGGCGTTTAAAAGGTTTAAGGTAACAAATACGTCATGGCGACTAAATGTGCTATTTGGGATCACTGACATTCGTTGTGCGACACCCTGTATAGTTTACTACGTTCCTCTTCCATACTGATAACAAGATAGCTATCACATTCTATAATGGTATCGAGTAAATTGTTCTCTACTGTACAACTACGATCTAAAAAGCATTGTAAAATGTGTGGATGTTTAAAGATTAAAAAAAAAAATAGATACAAGCGAAAAAGGAGTGATCACTCCCACACAGGATTTAAACAAATTATCCTAACGTATGCCTTTTGAAAATTTAATAGCCGATGTTTTACATAATAAGATGGGTATTCGCAATTATAAGAACAAGAAAGTTATTAGAGGATCAAGAGGTTAATCACTCCTTAATAAATCATTCAACCATTATTAGATTATAGGCGCTACGTTTTCGGAATCGAAAAATATATACCGAGTGTGTATTAAACGCTATTTTCATGCTATATCGGTAATAACCGATAATAAAAAAAAATCCCTATTCGTCGCTTATGCAATAATATGTTAATACTATACTAAGACGGTAGCTACACAAGTAGTCAAAATAGTATCGCAGATTGAATGAATCGAATACCGTGTCGGGCTAATTTATTAACTTTCCCGACTGTTTTGCATACCCGTTGCCATAAAATTTTCTCGTTAAAGCGATTGGCGAATGCGACAACGCACTGCTTGCGTTATGAATGTGTATATAGGAAATAATGTAAGTATATGCGTCGACTGTATTACCATGATTTAGTATTCATCAATTCATAGAAATGTATTATGCACTGGTTATTATAACTGTTCAATCCTTCGCTGTTCAGCTTGTTCTTTTTGAATGCGTTTGTTTTCGTTTGTCGAATGACGTAAAACTCTAATTTTTATCGCGGAATTACATTCTATGCCATGAGAGCTTTAAAATTTTGAAATTATGGGCGGGGGCCCAATGGGGAACAAAAAAATACTAAAACAATAGAGATCCTTTACATATCTTAAGCCAGTTTTAAGAAATTAAATTGTATAAAATATAATTTTTGATAGCAAAGATGAATTATACCCACCAACAGCTTTAATTTGAATATACAACATGGCGTATTAACGAAAATTTGAAATTGAGGTATATATCTTAAAAAAAAAGACGAATTCTTCGAAATTTTGTAACATAAATTCGATATTCAATTCTACTCGCTCACAGTTTCAGTTTGATATGCGAATAATTTATTAACGGTCTTTTAAATTTCAAAATGTGGGTAACTTTTCTAAGATTTGTTTCACGTAGTCTGGTATAGTCAAGTAAAAAATAAATGGATATCATTCTCACACAGTATCAGTTTTGTATTAATAGCCCCAGCATAACAATAACTTCAAGCATTATAAGCTTACTTACTGGAAACTCGTTGAGATTGAACAGAAACAATAGGGATCCTAACACCAAGCCTTGCAGGAGACCAGTAACGATCAATCTAAAAACCATTATTATACTCATCTGAACAGAAAATATTTACGATTTAATTATACCTACTAGCCCAACTGCCATTAGAGTTTTGATATTTCTAATAACTATATTTTTTTTAATAATACTAAAACCAAAATTATTTCTTCTGAGAATCCAAGGAATTTAGAAATGAGTTTCTCGTAGCTCTGCGTATTACTTACAGTTCAGCAATCATTATAAATGTACCCTTCTGTAAATCAATGGCGTGCACACTGTATGCACAAGTGATGTTAATATTACGACTTTTTGAAGTTAAATTTTCCACGTATAAAACATACATTATGCAACTTGGTGGAAAATAAAATTTATTTGTGCCATTTCAAGTAACAACACACATAATATAAACATATATGAAGATATGTACACATATGTATACAACAGTAATATAAGATTGCAGATGTTTTATGATTGCGAAAAGATATTACATTTTTATGGTAAATTTTGCAATAAACGGCAAGCGAAAACATACGGATTACGGTATATAGTATATAAACAAAACGAGTACAACATCTTAAAAGAAAAATAAATATCTAACAAACGTTTATTGCTAGGTTAAAAAAAAACCACACTATTTTGGTCTTTTTTTTAACAAAAACCAGGTTTAAGCAGATTTATATACGATATTCGACTTCTTTTTTGACTTTTCAAGTACATATTAAAAAGGTGTCTACTTTTTTTGTTACGTTTCTGTGAATATAAACGTGTGTTGATATACAGTTTGGCTCAAAACGTTCAATCAATATTATCTCAGTGACATCTGGCGCATTTGACATTTTAAAGTATTTATTTTTGGAACACAGTAACACAGACATATTTTAAAAATGAATTTAATATAAAAATAAAACTATAACATACAAATATTTATTCCATATTTTAAAATTAATGTAAGCGCAATATTTTTTCTAAAATATTTTGTAAATAATTATTATTGAAAAGTGAGATTTATTTACAATCTATTTAATTTGTCAAAATGACACTAAAATTTGTTCTTGGTTATTTAGAATGTGTAACGTCGATAACGAAAAGTTGAACATACATAGAGTTGTCTAAAAGGCAAGAACATGTTTTCACACTCACCATACAAGTTAATAATCAATAAGACAGATCTTTTAAGGCACACGGAAGGTTTATCAAATTAATCACCACTATTTTAATTGAAGTGTTCTAAATAAAAAATAAACGTAACTTTATTATATTTATTTGAATAAGCAAAATAAAATGAAAAAAAACTCCATTTTTCAAGTCTAGCCTTGGCATCGTCCCAGGTACAACCCCAATGGCTATATTCATATCTTCGGCAGTGGCGCTCTCATGGCGTTTCCTTGGTAGCCCCTAAAACCAATGCCAATTGATATTAGATCATACACGAATAAAACATCGTACAACAAATATCATCACCCTATTAATACACTTGGAGCATTAACAATAAGTGAGTGGTAGCTACATCTAATACTTACGATAATTATTTCTACTTTATTTCGTAATATTTGAAAACATTCTACGTATGTACAAACCAAAAAACACAACAACGTATTCTAACTCTATTTGAGATGATAACGCTTATCTAACCGAGATGAATCTCTAAGCAAATCAAACTAACAATTTATCGGTAGATGCAAGTACATATATGATGCAATAAAATTCCTACAGTATAATATGCACAACGACATTCTGTACATAGCAATATTGAGCATTCCAATTATCTTATACTAATGTAATGACATGTTCAAAGTTTTTGGCTTACCATCGTAGTCACCACAAAAACTAAACACACCCCGCAACAATCAATTACACACTTAACCCTAATCTGCCCTAATCGTATACTATATATAAACTATAACATGTAACGGACAAACGAATGAAAACGTTGATGATACGCACGTGCGCGTATGCATTCTATGTACCTAATCCATAGACGCATAAACAATAAAATCATATAACATACGGCAACGTAATGAATAGAGGTGTTGTCGTTGACGTTCGCAACTTAGAAATATTACAATAATATAATACAAAACGCAGATATATTAATAGAAAAGTTACAAGCGCTCAACTTAGATACTAATTAAATCAAAGATTAGATATATTATCTAATTTAATCTTAACATATCAATTTTAAATAAGTACATACCTACTGTAATATGTATGCATATTTTACCCATTTTAATATTATTCGTCCTACGCACCAAATGTTACAAAGACAATCCTTTTTTTTTTATATGAAATAAATATTTACAGAAATATA
Organism: Protaetia brevitarsis; assembly: GCA_004143645.1. Classification (NCBI taxonomy): domain Eukaryota; kingdom Metazoa; phylum Arthropoda; class Insecta; order Coleoptera; family Scarabaeidae; genus Protaetia; species Protaetia brevitarsis. Next base: position 51,035 of record RXPK01003564.1, on the reverse strand, counting down.
AAGCAAAATATTCTTACAGAGTTATGAAAAATATATTGAGAAAACATTTGCAATAAAATATTATTAATGCTACATAACATATATATTTTTTAAATGTTTTCCTAATATATTTTTCTAGAACATATTTTAATGCATATATATTAATATACACTAATATTTAAGAAAGATTTAATATTTTTTAGATATTTATAAAATATGAAATAAATGTAGTTGGTCACTGGGGTAATCTGAGTGTGACTTGATGTTAATTATAAAGTTTAATAACATGTTTTGAAAAAGCTATTTAATTGTTCTATTAATACTAAAAGGAATGTCTGTTGGTGTATGTATGAGTGGCTTTAAAATTAAATATAAATTCCTTTTTTTGTTATTTTATACCAATTCTCTGTATATTTGCTTTACGGAAAGCCCAGTGCTTAAATTAATATGCAAATCACCTATATAAACACAGTACGAATTCACTTGAAACCCGATGCCTAAGCCTTCCAGCGCGATCAGCAGCTATACCGCGGAATTTTTGCTTGTTAGAGGACTTCGGAATTACTTTGTTAAAGTACATAATGGCGACTGGGAATATACGGACTCGCCGGCAAAACTTGTACGAAGCCATAAACCATCCGCGGCTAGGAATACACTTCGGAAGTTATGTTAGAATTGTGTACTATCGCCGATGAAGTTACAACGGCAGCATCTTGAGTTACGATCGAGCGAGGAAACGTTGCCTGAACCTCTTCGATGTGTGTTATATACGCCTTTACGATTAATGCGATAGTCGCTGGGATGCTAGAATGCGTCCAACTGGATCTCGGCCGGGGAATATGCGAAGGCTCAAAGCGACTCCATTGAAGTAGAGCGATTTTTAGCGCGGATCGAAGGAATAACGTCTTAGTTAACACAATGCCGTGTATGTCGGAGGTCATATCTTGAAGGCGGCATCTTTCTGTTGGTAGGTAATTATGTCGCGTTGATTTAAATATTTGGTGTGGTGTTGGTAGAAGAGTTGGAGTTGAACCTTACACAAGCAAGGGAGAGATTTGCAGTAGCCACTTACATATTTTAAAACTAATATATTGCTAATGTTGTTAATTGTTTCAGGATCTTACAATTGTTTCTTGTTGCAATAACTAGTAGATAATCATATAATCTACCACAATAGTAAACTACAATAAAATAGCACTCCCTTCAGTTTTATTGGTACAATTCAAGGAGTTATTCCTTGACCTATTCTAAGAATATTTTGCCTTATGATGATTTTTGAAAAACCCCTTTGTTTCGAAGATACAGGGCGAACAAGATTGCGACAGTAAACAACATTATATATCAGAAAGTGAATGTAAAGTTACTCTAATCTACACATAAATGTTCGAAATGCTTCCTCCAGCCTGAAATACAACATTCAATCTTCTCGTCATTGACTGTCGAAAACTCTTTAAAACACACCAGGGTCGTTTTCTAATTGAGTTACACCCAGGAATTATCCGTTTCGCAATCGTCCAAATTCTCCACTGGAGTAGCGTAAACTATTGACTTCAGAGATCCCTAGAAGAAATCATCTAGGGCGTTTAAATCTGGGAATCGAGCAGGCCATGCGTGTGGCCCACCTCGACCAATCCAGTGATCTCCGTATGTTGTTGTTAAAAAATTACGAGCAACCAAACTGAAATGTGGTGGCGCACCATCGTGCATAAACCACATTGCAATTCTTGTCGCGTATGACTCATCCTCCAGAAACTCAGGCAGCGTTGTTTCCAAAAAGTTGCGGTACACCACGCCAGTAAGTCTTCCTGGGTAGAAATACCGGTCCAATTAAAATAGTCACCCCCACAAATCCAAACCAAACTTCAACGAGAACTGATGTTGAAACGATCTTCAATCACCTGATGCGGATTTTCATCTGCCCACACATGGTTATTATGAAAATTCCTTATTGCATAACTTGAGAAACTGGCTTCAACGGTAAAAAGAATCTGTGTCAGGAATAGAGGGATGCGAACTAATGTTTGCAATATTCATTAAGATAATGCAATAACGTGGAGGAAAATCAGCAGGTAGTAGTGTCTGAACACGTTTGAATGTGGTATGAAATACAAACAAATCTGTCCTTAAAAATATTCAAACTGTCCAATGACTTACATCTAAGTATTTGCATTATTTCGCCGTAGAACTACACCAGGATCTTCCTCTATCATCTCCAGCACATTCTGTTCCAATCGTACCATTCATTGCAGTCATAGATCTTCCTGGCCCTACAACTTCGTTTCATTTGAGGCCTGTTTTCACGAAGACGTCGATGAATGTTTTTCGAAGATTATTAATGTCCGCGACTAGCTGGCAAGATCTCAGCAATCATACATGAAATGCTGTCAGTCATCGGTTCGTACTACATCATGATAGAGGATTTCACTAACTATTAAAGACACGTCAAACAGCCAAAACGTCACTACAATCTAAACAAATGCGCAATGAGACGTATTCAAATGAAATCCACTACTAGATAAAACAGCCGTTTCATGTGATCGAGATCGAAAAAATAAACGCATTGTAAACAATTTTTTGTACTTGATAAACTCATTGGTTACACCATATCTTTATTTACATTAATAATTTCAACGAATATCGAATGTTTGTCGCAAAATTTTGTTCGCCTTTATCTTCGAAACAAAGGGGTTTTTCAAAAATCATCATAGGGCAAAATATTCTTAGAATAAGTCAAGGAATAACCTTTTGAATTTTTTCCGCATATTTACCTAACACCCTGTATAGTAGAGCATTCTGGCCAGATCCATTCCAAATTTCCAACTAAACATTACATGAACAGATCTCGACTGCAATTGATCCAAGACTCAGTGACAAAATTCCGTGAAACAGGGTATATGTCCAGAAAAACAGATAATAAAACTGTCACAATTGTGGAAACAGTGCATTTTGAGGCATCTTATAAAATGAAAGAAATTTTCTGAACTCTAGTGTTTCACAAAAAAATATTTCATGTTATGTGGAAACACATCTGAGATAATTTCTCATGAAACAAAAATCTGATGAGATTTCAGTCTCTTTGTGGATACCCAACTACTGTTTCTCTTATAGACTGATAGACCGTTTGCCTCAGTAATCGACGCTGTTTTTGATGGGATGTGGTGGGACAAATAAATCTATAAAAGCCCCTCTCTGGTTATCAAGTTATCCATGCTAATACACTGAATGGAACGAACATACTGTGGTGGTTAGACAACTGATTTCGCAGAGTGTATTTCAAGTTGCATATTTTTGGTTATTTTTTTGGTTGTTTTCCTTGCTTAAACAGCTGTTGTTCACAATTTATATTTTGTTTGATTTAAGTTTAGTTAAAGAGTTTAGTGCAGGGGTGGTCAAACTTTTCTAGGACAGGGACAAATCATAACAAAAATTAAGTTCAGCGAGCCAGGTTGTAAACTCTAACGTGTATATTTTTTATTAAGTGTTTCCTCTGTGTTTTTATTGAACGAAAACAATGTACCAAAGTTTCCGTCGTATCATACACGGTGTTTTAAAAATTACTGACCTTGTCAAGAAATCTTAAGTTACAAAACTATTTTTTTTTTTTCAAAAACACCCTGTATATTCTTATATTTTCTGCAACATTCCTATAGGCTTCAGTGGTTTTAATTTAAATTATTCTATTATTTATTACTTTTCCAAATGGTCAAAATAATTTTTACCTGGTGGATTATAAATAACATTCACTAATAAATTATTATGGCTAGTAAATATTTATAATAATCATTGTTTCCTATATGTTAGAACCTAGAAAAGTACGCAATATAATAAACGCAAACAGTAAATATCAAATATTAAAAGTTTTATCTTCATCTGGTTCGCATTTGGAAAAATGAAGCAAAAGCGAACAAAAGTTAATAAGTGTTTTGTGTGATATAAGAATTTGCAGAGGATTGAAATAGCTAATAATGGAATCTTTGCAGACGATGTGGTAATAATAACAGACAGTAAAAAACAAAGAAAATTTGAACATATGTAAAGGAAACATGGAAGAAGAGGGCATGGCAATAAACATAGAAAAAGCTAAAATCCTTGGAAACCAGAATGTTGAAACTAAAATTGAAATAAATGACACTAAAATAGAGCAAATAAGAAATTTAAATATTTAAGAGTAACATTGGAAGAAACAGGAAAACAAGATGGTGGAATAAACGATTGATAAAACAATCAAGTACTACGCAATAAACCAAAAATTTATGAATAAAAAAGACAAAAAAGACAAACCTATAGTAGTGTTATAAAGAAAGCCAAGAAAAATAAGATTCCACTATTTTAGGGCATTTGGAATTTGGAAACACATCTCAGTAGTTCAATACCTGCTACTTCTGAAGATTTGGGCACCTTGAAAACATCTGACCAGAAAATTTTGAAGTAAAATAGGATCCATTTTTATGAATTCTAACCAATCTAGATCACAAGAAATGAATTGCGACGTATTTTTTTGTAATACTTCAACGAATGTTAGCATCTTTTTATTTAAAATAATTTGAAGGGACGAAAGTTCAGTTGAGAGGGCATAAGAAACAGAAACAATAATTACTATTAATGGACGGAACAATTGTGGAAATTCTTTCTCATTTAAAAAAATATTAATAATTTCTCTGAGTTCCCAAAAACCTCAATAAAACTTTTCCACTATTACACCATCGAACTGGCGATGGTTAACTCGCCGAGAGCCAATAAAGTTAACCACTGCCACAACTGGTTCAATAATGCAAAATAGATAGAGGTGTTTAATGAATTATGCAATGACTTATTGAAAGCTTTGCACAAAACAAAAATGCTTGGGCAGTATCAACAATGACTGTTGACTCATCAAGAACTAACAAAAACTACTAGACACTTTTTGCCTTCTCCATTAAGAAGCGTATTGTAATATTCTCAATTTATCTGACAGTCGCTTGAGCTGAGAGGTCAACAGAAAAACAAACCCTCTTCTTTGGGCACACTTCTTCAGCTTTATCGCAAATCTATTCATGAATATTTCAAATTTAATTCTAAATAAGGTTAGAAATATTATTGCGAAGTACGCCGAAAGCGTTGATAGCAAATGAATTTAACCGGAGTTAATTTACCGCGACAGCAGTTTGAACTATCAGTCGGTGAATAGTAGATGTAGATACCTCCCGGTACAATAATTTTCGTAAACCTACTGGTGGGTGAGAAAAACTATCGGCAAATAGCTGAATTAACCGCTTGGTACTTACAACTTGCGCGGGCCGGATTGAAATACGCAGCGGGCCGCATTTGGCCCGCGGGCCGTAGTTTGGCGACCCCTGGTTTAGTGTATCATTTTAATTTATTTAGTGTTAAGTCTTTTTTTTAATTAATCCATTCATTCAATTGCTTGTGTTGATTTAATGCGGATTCTTTGAATATGCGTTGAAATGTGAAATACGTCTGCGTGTACATTTTGAAGAGAGATTTTGTAAAAAATCAGTTGTGGAGTTTTGTTAAGCACTTCCTTGTTCGACTATTGAGGTGAGTAGGCGTATTTTTATATTTTGGTTGCCATTTTGTAATTCATTTTGTATTTCAATACGTAAAATTTATTTCTTAATAATAATGACCATCATCATAATATCGATTATCGAAAATAAACACGAAACAGCGCAACCAACAGTATGAGTCCGTACACTAGTACATATAAAACGAGCTTCTAATAAATCAACCGGTTGACACTTACATACATAGCGTCCTTAATGGATTGTAAATCGATCACTGTCCCCCGATGTTTCCGCTTTTAGTTCCACAACCTTCCAATTATGTAGTGCTCGTACGGGCCTTCTCTTCGCGTCATCTTCATGCGCGACGCAACAGCGAATTCGCTCTCATCAGTTCGCCCCGGTGACGGTTAATTGAAGAGGAGACGATTATCGACTCGGCGAAACGCATAAATAACATTATTTACGACGCTATACGCGTCCTATCCGGCCGAGCGCATCGGATGATCCCCCCATTAATTTATGTAAGGTTTTGCGCTTAGGAATAGGACGCCGTGCGGTTTACGGTATGACGGAGCCGTGAGATATTACGTCATTAGACCAAATATAGCGCGGGGCAGACAGACTTAATTTTATTGATGGGTATATGGCGACATCTAGCGATCGCGAATACTGAAAAAGCTTTGAAAGTTTATACCGTGCGCCGTTATGGGTAAAATTGTTTTAGGAAGTTGTTGTTGATTGGTCGGAGATTGACAGATGTCGCGTTTGTTTTTTAATTTATTATAACTTCATTAAGCCGTGTCTGCGTGAATTAATTTCAAGTGGACTTCAGCTAATTAGCGAATCGCTCGTCATTCGTCTTATTTCCATCATATTTCAATGCAAACAGCAGCAATAATGTTGAAACTGTTCTTTTACACGTATCTTAAAACCATATTCCCGTTCTTGTACTTTATATACAGATAGGAAGGAATCAAGGCGGTCTTAAAAGACAGTTAAGAAAAATACAATGAAAATGGAAAAAAAAAAAGCGTTTGTCTTTAATTAAACATCCTGTCTATCTTGCAATATTTTGAATATGTAATTTTTGATATAAAAGTCTTACGGTGTATTTATACGATGCGTCCGAGAAGTCACGTAATTATTTTTTTTTTACAAATACCATAAAACATGTCAATTAATGTTTTAAAAAAGCTATCTTCTATTCTAATAAGAGTAGTTGTCGATTTTGCAGTGACCTTGAGAAAGTTATGACATCATGTATTTTTTTTTTCAAATGACAATATAACATTTTTTTGCTTTTTCCATACAGGGTATCACGTACTGGTTCATTAAAAGTTTATGATGTCTATTATTTACTTATAATTTGAGATTTTGGCACCAAGTATCTGTTCGATTGAACTATAAATGTAAAATCCATTAAACAAAATATCACTTCCGGTTGACCCGGAAATGGATGTCAACTTTCTTATTTTAAATAGAATGATATAATTGTTTTATTCATTTTTGGATTCTACACAACTATAAATAACGTCAGTTTTCATTAGCTATTCCTATAAGCTACATGTTGCCGTTTTTGAGTTATATAGTTTTTCTTTTTTTTAGTCATAATAATGCTCATATGAGAAATTAATATCTCGTTTAATACTGCAAGTAGAGAATCCAAAATTGCTATGTTATGAATGTAGATATTACTCTAGAAAGGTAAGCACATTTTACATTCTAAACTACAGGCGTTCAAAAATGAGGAACAAAGTGAATATTTTCAAATGCAGAAAACTCATTTTTTTTAATAGAACACCCTGTATTTTAATTTGGAATTAGGAGTAATATCATCCCCTATACGCTTTATATGAGTATTCCCTATACCTATCTTTAATAGATTTTGATATATGAGCGACTTTTTGTTAAACAGACTAAGTATTCTTTCTTTTTTAAATAGAACACCCTGTATTTAAATTCGGAATTAAGAAGTAAATATCATCTCCTATCACTTATATCAGCATTCCCTATACCTATCTTTAAATAGATTTTGAGATATGAACGACTGTTGTTAAACAGACTAAGTAGCCCTATCTTTGCGTGTTTGTAGCTGGTTCTGAGTGGGATTATGTCCAATTCATTGATACCCAAAGTGTTTATGTTTATCATTGTAATTACACTTTCGTACAACGCAATATTAATAGAAATGATATCGAACCGACTTCTTGTATGGTTATTCAAAATAATATTGAATTTGACATAATCCTTTCAAAGCAGCTACAAACATTTAAGATAGGGTTCTTAGTCTGTTAACAAAAAGTGCTCATCTCTCAAAATTATTAAAGATAGGTATAGGATGCTGATATAGTGATAGGGGATGATATTTGACTTCTAAGTTCGAATTAAAATACAGGATGTTCTATTTAAGAAATTGAGTTTTCTGTTTTGAAAATATGTCACTTTGTTCCTCAGTTTTGAACACCTGTATGTTAGAATGTAGTGTGGCTTACGTTTCTTAGAGTAATATCTACATTCATAATATAGCAAATTGGATTTTTACTTGCTGTATAACCGAATATTAATTTTCAATGCTTGCACTGATTATGACTAAAAAAAAGGAAAAACTTTAAATTAACCAAAAACGGCACATGTAACTAAGGAATAGCTAATGACGACTGACGTATTTATAGTTGTAGAATCAAAAATGATTAAAAATTATATCATTCTATTTAAAATAAGAAGTTGACATCATTTCCGGGTCAACCGGAAATGATATTTTGGTTAAGGTATTTTATTTATAGTTCTAATCGAACGTACTGGTGCCAAATCTCAATAATAGTAAATATGAACATCATAAACTTTTAATGAACCAGTTACGTGGAATACCCTGTAGACACGGTCATTCTTTAAATGACACTTAAAAAATACTTACACCTTATAGAAAACATTTTTTGAAAAAAACTGATTGATTTGTAAATACAGTTGGGTAACGCCATTTTTGTATAGTAAATATGAAATTTATATTTTTTGGAAAATAATTTACTTCATTTCTGACCATATTAATTGTTAGTAAAGGGGTAAACCCACTGGCAAATACTAATTAATTAGATTTCACGTGAAATTATACTAAAATACGAGATTTCTTCATCTACCAATGAGCTTTCTGCCTTTAACTACTGAAAACTAATGAAAGATGTAATTTGAATAATTTAGACATTTTCGTGAAGTTGCAGTTGTTTCCCATTTTCGTTCATAGAAACCTACTGCGATTTTTATAAGTAGCGGATACATGAAACTACTCCGCTAGGTTTTGCCTATCATCCGATCGCCTGCATCGATTCCAATGTGTATATACTTTATTATTATTATTATTTTCATTATTATGATTCACACTACCTCAGTCAAATTAAGAACATCGCTGAATAAATATTACGCTGTTTTTTTTTTCCTCGCGATTCCTTCAAAAGAATTAACTACTATGTGACATTGAAAATGGTAAAAAATGGGAAATTTATATTTGTACCAAGTAAACAAGAAAAACGATTACAATAGCATCAAGTCTAGCTGTTGTGTCTTGGCGTTGGTTTTTTTTTGTGAATGTCTTGTTTTCTGTTTTAGTACTCTAGAATGTCTGATGGTATTGGGGATTGGATACCGCAATCGTAAGGAAATTTTATGGAAACTTTTGTTGATCTAATTATGATAATAATGACTTGCACATTTGTTGCTAAAGTACACATAAAAGTGAACTATGTAGGGATTGTACAGTAGATATGATTCTTATAATGGCAGAAACAGAATGAATATTAATTGGGGATTAAAGGTCAATTAAAGTTGCGACATTTCATCCTTGATTAACAACATCTTCATGTTATAATGCTTTAATATAGAATAACTTGATTAATATCTTACGACCATTACATAAACTTAATATTTATCAAAATGTTTTTTTGTTTAATTAATTGATGCATTAAAATTGGTTTTGATAAATATATAAATAAAATGATGCATCAATTAAAAAGAAAGAATTTTGACAAATATTTGGTTTATGTAAAGCTCGTAAGATATCAATCAAGGTTATTCTGTATTAAAGTATTATTCCATGAAGATGTTGTTAATCAACGACGAAACGTCCTGTAACTTTTATAATTAAATACCAAATGTTTTGATTCGGTTATTTTAATTGACCTTTAATCCCAAATTATAAAAATTTAAATATTTATAAACATACATTCTTCAATAGTTTTATAATTATATACCGGGTGTCCACACTTAAGTGTACACTATTGATAACTTTGTTATCTTTGGAGGTACAGAATCGGTCAAATGGACAAAGTAGTAGTATTTTTTATGGCGGTTACAATTGTGAAAACAGAAAAACAATTGAGCGTCGCGTTCTCTAGATATTCGTCCAAATTTTTTTTTTTTTAATGGAACGCCCTGTATATTTTTTGCAATTTAAAAGAAAATTCCAAACTGAACAAAAAAGTCTTATTACACTATTATAAAATAAATATGAAATAAAATAGTTATTGAGAAAGCTTTATCTTTGTTTTGTTTGCAAGAAATCGATATACCCATGGAAGATTAAAGCGTCACATTGTTTAGTAGCTCTCAAATTATTTATATTTGTTGTTGTTAAAGTTACTGTGCGGAAAAAAGTACTGTTTTTACAATATTTTCAACCGTAACAATGGCATTTACTCATTTGGAAAAGTGTGATATGTGGAGTTGTACTTGCTGTTTAACAAAAATTCAGATAGAGCGCTAGAACGTTACATTCAACAATTTCCTGACCGTGATGTACCAGACCGTCGCAATTTTTTAAAACTTTATCGAAGATTAAGAAGCAACGAAAAATTTTTATTAAAGAAGAGGAAAAAAATGATTTTATATTATCACAAGAGATAGAAATAAATGTGTGGCATATTTTCAGGGTACATCCAAATAATTCTGTAAGGGATTTTTCCAGAGAATCAGGTATTTCTCGTAGCACATCCATAAAATTCTGAAAAAATACAAATATGTTTCCTTTAAATATCAGTTCTGTTCAAACTCTACTTTTGGGCGATTATCAAAGACGATTAAACTTTTGCTCAAGGTTTATCAATGCTTTTGAAGAAAATACAATTTCTTTAGACACATTTATATGGAGTGATGAATCTAACTTTCTAATCGCGGGATGTTCAATAAAAGAAATAATCATTACTGGAGTCGTGGAAAACCCATTTTTGTTTATCCGTTTAATCCCCAACACCGATTTAGTTTAAATGTTTGGTGTGGTATAATCGGATTCCCGAATTGTTGGGCCATTTTTCTATCCGGGTTCTTTAACAGGAGAAGATATGTGGCATTATTGACAGAAAATTTTAGAAATTTTCTGGATGAATTAAATTTGGTAGACAGACAGATTATTTACTTTCAACAAGATGGAGCGCCCGCACATAATCACCGTGACACAAGTGAGTTATTAGAAAGATTATTTGGAATAGATGGATTTGCACAGATGGTCCTATTCAGTGGCCCGCGCGTTCACCTGACATGACGCCATTAGTTTTCTTCTGTGGGAACAGTAAAAACCAAGTGCACAAACATAGATATACAACAGTGGATGAGCTTCAGGAAAGAATTTCCAACATCATTGACGACATCGACGGTAGGACAATTTTAGAAGCTACTCGTAATGTTTATAGAAGATTGATAAAATGTATTGAAATGGAAGGAGGTGTCTTTTGAACATTTAATTTGAGTAATTTTCTTGACTATTTTGTATTTATTTTTATGTTTATTAAATTAAACGCTTTAATGAATGTGACGCTTTAATTTTCCATAGGTATATCAATTTCATGCCAACAAAGCAGTAACTACTTTATTTGACATTTTTTTATAATAGTGTAGTAAGACTTTTTTGTTCAGTTTGGAATTTTCTTTTAAATTGCAAAAAAAATATACACGGCGTTCCATTAAAAAAAAAAATTTGAACGAATATCTAGAGAACGCGACGCTCAATTGTTTTTTCTGTTTTCACAATTGTGACCGCCATAAAAAATAGTACTACTTTGTCCATTTGACCGATTCTGTACCTCCAAAGATAACAAAGTTATCAATAGTCCACACTTAAGTGTGGACACCCAGTAAATACACTTAAGTGTGGACACCCAGTATAATACAACATATTTTTTTCAATTAATATTTTTATAAACTTTAATTGCAATAAATGGAACATCTTGTATGAATACATCCTAGCAGGCTTTGTGATAAAACAGAAGAACAATTACCAAAAACGCCTAAAATAATTGACTGCTAATTACGGCTGCTTTATTTATTAACACCTAATCAATAATAAAAAAATATAAAGAAAAAAATATTTATATCTGTACATATATCTAGATTACTCAATAATTTCAGCGCAGGTGAGCAAAATTACAGCTAAATTTCAAGATATATATATATATATATATACAGCAATATAAAATCTCTGCGGTGACTAAGATCAATTAAATCAATTTTATTTACTTCACAGACGTAATTTTAGGCAGTGTATGTCGCATTTAACGCTTTCGACAAGCACACAATCCGAATTATCGTTACGTAAATTTATCATTAATTTTTGCATCTAGATGGCGTTGAATTGCAACGAATCGCACAAATCGTTTTTTTTTGCTTTTCCTTCTTCGTTTATCTCTCTATACAAACCCGGAGCGCGCTACGGTTTCCTGTAGAAGAAATTTATAATAAAATGAACCGGACGCTGCTTACAAAACGGTCCATTAAAATTTATATCATTACTGGATGTCTAGCGTGCAATTGAAAAGGACGAAAGTGAAATCTGAAGCGAACAAAAAATCAGATTAACGGCAAGCGGACAGTTGAAACTCTGTGTGCGAGTTTGTCGGTAATAATGGTAGGTATTAATAATGAGAAGCGGTTGATTCGCAAAAACAATTGCGCAGATTTTGTTCTGTTGCTTCCTGTTTCATAATTAAAGTTAAAGGCGAATGAAATATAGGTATTTTATAAACTTAATTGATGACGGCTGTCAAGCTATGGTGAGTCAAATATATACGACAAATTATTATATGTTTTTTAACGTCGTAAGTAGAGATTGTCAGAAATGTAGTTACCCTAACAGCCAGAAATATTACACAAATATTTTTAAAAATATATTTTATAAATATTTTTCGTAAGAGGTTTTTGAATATATTTTTCATATTTTTTTCTAAATATAGATAAAATATTCAATTAAAATATTTATTCCATATTTTAAAATTAATGTAAGCGCTATATTTTTTCTAAAATATTTATATGAAAATTGAGATTCTTTATGCAATCTATTTAATTTGTCAAAATGAACTCAAATTGTTCTTGGTTATTTAAAATGTATAACGTCGATAACGAAAAGTTGAAACATACATAGGAGTTGTCTAAAAGGCAAGAACTTGTTTTTTCACACTCACCATACAAGTTAATAATCAATAATTCTGGCATCTTTTAAGGCAAACTGAAGGTTTATCAAATTAATCACTATTTTTTAATTGAAGTGTTCTAAATAAAAAACAAACGTATTTATTATCATTTTATTGAATAAGCCATAAAAATGAAAAATACTCATTTTTAAGTCTAGCCTTGGCTGGTGCCAGATACAACCCTATATGGCTTTTTTTCATATCTTCGGTAGTGGCGCTCTCATGGCGTTTCCTTGTGGCTTCTAAAACAATGCCAATTGTATTAGATCATACCATGAATAAAATATCGTACAACATTATCAACACCTACTAATGCATTTGGAGCATTTACAATAATTGGAGTAGTAGCTACATTCTAATACTTACGATACTTATTTTTACTTTATTTCATAATATTTGAAAACATTCTACGTACAAACAATAAAACAACACAACGCATTCTAACCCCTATTTGAGGTTAGGACGCTTATCTACCTAGATGAATCTCTTAAGCAAATCAACTAGCAATTTATCTGGTAGATGCAGTACACATATGATGCATAAAATTCCAACAATTATATTATTAAACGATTTCTATACATAGCGATATTGAGCATTCCAATTATCTTATAAATGCCATGACATGTTCAAAGTTTTGCTTACCTCGTAGTCACCACAAAAACTAAAACACACCCCGCAACAATTAATTACACAGTTAACCCTAATCTGCCCTAATCGTATACTACTATAAACTATAACATGTAATGGACAAACGAATCAAACGTTGATGATACGCACGTGCGCGTATGCATTCTATATACCTAATCTATAGACGCATAGACAATACTAAATCATATAACACCGGCAAGCCGTAATGAATAGAGGTGTTGTGTTGACGTTCGCAACTTACAAATATTACAATAATATAATACAAAACGCAGATATATTAATAGAAAAGTTACAGCGCTCAACTTAGAATCTAATTAAATCTACTATTACAGATTAATTTAATCACTAATTAATACATACATATGCATATTTTACCCATTTTATATTATTCGTCCTACGCACCAAATGTACAAAAGCAAAAATTCAATCAATTTTTTTTTTTATATGAAATAAATATTTACAGAAATACAAAGCAAAAATATTCTTGCAGAGTTATGAAAAATATATTGAGAAAACATTTGCAATAAAATATTATTAATGCTACATAACATATATATTTTTTAAATGTTTTCCTAATATATTTTCTATAATATATTTTATACATATTATATTAATATAACTAATATTCAAGAAAGATTTAATATTTTTTAAATATTTATAAAATATGAAATAAATATAGTTGGTCACTGGGGGTGTATTACCTGATTAACATAAAACAAAACCACCACCAGTACGCAAGTATTAGGTTAATTTTCTGTCAAAACATAAGCATTACTGCGAAGTATGGTTATATTATCTATTAGGTACTTACCAAATATGTATGTATACTAATTGTGGCAAACTCCAATAGATTAACATTTTTTACTCCAGGTTTGCATCCAATATTTTTATAATTGAAATCACATAAGATACACGACAATCAGACACAAACAGGAATTAGCAAGAACGTACTAATAAACTTGTGCCGGTAATTTTAGACGACAAAATAATCCCGTCTTATTGTGGGTTTCATCGGTAAAGTTTGACGATGAATAAAGCAAAGGGTGGGCAACGCGTTATAAAAAATTATTGTAGAAAATGGATATACCAGATAATATTGCAGACAATAACACTACTATTTATATAATCCATGCTATTATGTAGGATTTCAGCAGTAGAGTATATTAACATTTATTTCCATTGAATCTAGATGGTAAAATCCAGATTATATCCCTTATTAAGTTATTATGGATATCTTAAATCTAATTATTTTCCATTAAGAAACAACACATTATCCTTTTGACAATAATTATATTAGTAATTAATATAAAGGAATTTGTAATCTAATTTCTACAATCTATTTTTTCTCAGCGCACCTCCAATTTATTCACATACCTACTTCAATAATTTCAAACCAGACTGTATAAAAAACGAAATTCATCAGAAAACAACATCCGCATTTGACAAGACTGTTTTTTTAAGAATCGCACTCGCAATTTCACTGCAATTCCATGTCAACAACAAACGTGAAAAATATTCGAACGATTTTAAACAGGACAGGCATTACGTAGAACTATAAGTAAGTAAATTCTACCCATAGTCATACCGTTATCTCCGTTACTACAATCAGTAAATACCGATCGCCAATTACCGCATTGCGACAATTAATTAATTTTTATTGCCGTATTTCACATTTCGATATATCCGTAAAATTTATTCGCCCATACGTATTGTACAGCACCGTCTATTGTACTTGGAATAATTCTGCTAATAAATAAAAATAACGGCGTGATAAACATGTAATACATATGTTGTACATTCCTCATCGAAAGAAAGTTAACGAGTTACACGAAATATCTGAGGGGAACGCATTTGGGACTGATTTTTTTACCGTAATCTCATCGTACTGTATGTATGTAAATAGAAGGGTGGTGTTACACTGCGACCTAAAAGATCTATTGTGTCCCCTATTCTTGCTGCTTTACAGCTGGTCTTCCAATCCTATTCCTTTGAGAAAGTGTATGATGTCAGAGGGCCCCAGTCTAGGTAAGTCTCCCTCTTCGATTTCACATGCTCCCAGGTACAATGCCCTCGAGTTGCACAGTGCTATGCAGTTTGAGAGGAGGTGGATGGATGTTTCATCCTGTTCCCCACAAAATCTGCATTCAGGATCTTTTTCCAATCCAAACTTACTCAGGTGTCCTTTCAGTCTACAATGACCTGAAAGTATTCCTGTTAATATGCGAACATTGTTCTTACTCAGGTTGATGCATTCTGTAAACCTCTTCTGGTTATAAGTTCCCAGAAGAATTTTACTTTGCCTCATTCCCTGGAGATTCTCCCAGTAACTGGATTTTCTTGCTCCATTTCCATTTTTAGTTCTTCAGTATTGTACTGCTACTTAACCCGCAAAGGTTCAGGCCCTACAAAAGGCATTCCAGCCCTTTTTTGCGAGGTTATCCGTTATTTCGTTTCCTTCCACTCCTGTGTGACCCGGAACCACAGGAGGGTTACTTTATTCCTTTGCCTAGCTCATTTAGTTTCCCAGGCATTCCCAGACCATCTTGGAGCTGATTTTATATGAGCTCAGCGCCTTGATGGCTGCTTGACTATCAGACACGATGATAATCTCCTGCTTCCGATAGTTCCTATCCATAATGAACTGAACACATCTTCCAATAGCGTGTATTTCCGCCTGAAATATACTTGGGTATTTTCCCAAGCTTTCGGAATATGTAGTTCTAGGCCCATATATTCCTATTCCAGTTCCTTCTGCCGTTTTGGAGCCATCAGTATACCATTTGATGGCATTTCTATTCAAATTCAAGATGGTGTTATGATCCCACTCGCTCCTGTTACTTAGCTTTATGGTGAATTCTTTCACAAAGCTAAATTTTTTTAACATATCCCAGGTTTGATCACCGTCAGGAGATTGAGGCCTATGCCTAATCATTCCTTCCTTGACCATTCTTAGTGCGGTTCTTTTCACCACGCCCTCTACTACAATGTGAAGGGGGGCAAGATCCAATACTACTTCAATAGCTGCTGTTGGGCAGGTTCTCATAGCCCCCGTTATGCATACACATGCTAATCTTTGCACTTTCGAGAGGTTAATTCTCGCGATGGCCAGATTAGTTCTCTTGCTCCATGCTACTGATGCATAGGTAATGATCGGTCTCACTATCGCTGTATACATCCAAAGCAGTATTTTTGGGTTGCATCCCCAATTTTTCCCTGCAAAGTTTCTGCACACCATCAGAGCTCTTTTGGCCTTGTTTGTTACTTCAAATTCATGTTTGTTCCATAGAAGTTTATTGTCTAGGGTAAGGCCTAGATATTTAACTTCCGCTCTCCAGTCTATATTTTGCCCATCCAGTTTTATGGTTCTAAGATTGGATTTTCTTTTCTTGGTAAATCATCGTACTGTAAGGTGAAATAGAAATTTCACTTAATTAAAATAAATACTTTTTTTCTATTTCTATCAGCCGTGATGCCAAATAATAAAAGTAAATGTATAACAGTAGAATGTATCAACGTGAATCAATCAATTAAATCGAAGCAATAAACTTCAACTCTAATTATTGCTCAAAAGGAATTCATTTAATTTGGACAAAAGCATAGTTCTTAACTTTATGCTTAACTGATTTTATGTAAGACCAGAAAGAATAAAAAAAAATCCTAATATAAGAAAAGAGCAACTAGCGAAAAGAGCGTATCAGAAAGTTTTGTATGCATTGAATTCAAATAAATTGTTAAAGTAATGCACAAATAAAGTACTTTCTCTTTACCATAAACTTCGATGGTTAAGGCATATATGGTTCAGAAAGAAATTGTCTACAAAATAAACACAGTTCTATTTAAAAATATACAGGGTGACGTGGTGCTATGCACTGTAGTTTTTTCTATGTCACCCTGTATATCCAAAATCCAGATTCGAATCGTTAACTTTTTCCTGAGAGAAGTTGTACAAGGCGCAAATGATATAGTCACCCAAACGACTTGGTAATAATACCAAGTAATTATATTCATTCTACAACACAGACAGACCAGTACGGCTATAAACTATAGATAATAATTTAAATAAACACGTACGAATGATTGAGATTGATCATAAAAGTACATTTTACGACTAATAACTCACAAAGCATTTATGTAAATATCACCTAACAATATGGATATTACAATAGGTAGTATTGATTAATCACATCTAGCATTTATATTGCCTTTAAACCGCATTAATGTTTAATTAAAAGCGCCTGTTTCTCTGCTTGTTTAATTTTATTAGTCCAATTCAGCAACCAGAATGAGGAATAAGGTTTTAATAAAATTCAATAACAACACCAATTAAAATTAATATTTTTATTAACAATTTATTTTATTTATTTTTCATAGATGTGATATTTGATCCTAACAAGTAAGAAATAGAGAATGTACCAGGTGGATAGCAAGATTTTTATTGGTGCATTTTTTCTTGCGTAGCTGTCTATTTAATATGAAAAGAAAAACTACGTACATAAATTAGTTTTAGCCTAAAAGTGGTTAGTGTTTAGTAAGGTCATAATACCTGTATGTGTCATCATGTATCTGCTTTCCATTGAAGCCTTATAGGAACAAAGCATAGTGTGCACTACTAGGTTTTGATGGAGAATTTTCAACCTAAATGCAACCCCATAATAATATACAAAGT
Organism: Protaetia brevitarsis; assembly: GCA_004143645.1. NCBI lineage: Eukaryota > Metazoa > Arthropoda > Insecta > Coleoptera > Scarabaeidae > Protaetia > Protaetia brevitarsis. The sequence goes on along the minus strand of RXPK01003564.1, from coordinate 32,790 downwards.
ATCTCATTACGATAGAATAAAGTGTAGGTATTTGAATAAAAAGATATGAACTCAATCAATATCAATAAATTTATATTATTGCTAATATATAATTAGATTTCTTTTACATACTTAGGAACAGCACAAATAGATAGTAATGATGATTTTCGACGAGTGAGAAATCAAGTCAAAATCTGTAGTTTATATACAGGGTGTTAGGTAAACATGCGGTAAAAATTCAAGGGGTTATTCCTTGGCCTATTCTAAGAATATGTTGTCCTATGGTGATTCTTGAAAAACCTCTTTGTTTCGAACTTACAGGCCGAACAAAATTCCATATATTCTATTTAAAAAAAAATATAAACTTCAAAATTTCTGGGAAACGCGTTATGCAATTGTTTTTTTCATATATTACATATTAATCAGCGTTAAAAATACTAATACTTTACTAGTTTAATCTACTTTCTAGAATCAATAATAACAGAGAACGCACTTAATTTGAATCAACCTGTAGTTTGCTCATTCACAACATTAACTAGATATTAATATCAATAATTAATTGTATTTAGTTAACGCGCTTGTATTGTTCTATATTTATTATTATGTCATTTCATAATATCATTTTTATTTTTTCTTTACGTTTCACATTTGATAATGATGACTTACTTATAGTCGAAACGTATTGCGGTAAAGATATTCTATATTAAAGAAAGCAAACCTAGCAAATTTTCTATTTGAAATTAATTATGAAATATTTTAGTTTTATCACTAAAAAAATTCTGATAACAATAGAATTATATTCACAGTTACTAGCATTTCAAAAAAAAAAAAAAAGCTTCCCATTCCTTTTATAAAAATTAATTTCAACATTTAAAACAAATGAAACGCGCTTCATAACGGCGAAAGAATTTTTAAAATCGGCCCGCTAGTTCTGAATCTATTTGCGATAAACAAACCGACCATAAGGTGCGTACGACAGACAAGGAAGCACCTTCTCTATCCTAAACTAGCCCGCGCGTTTTGGACTTCACGTCTCCCATACGACGTGCGACAAACGCAACAGGAAAATTACATAGCGACCCGTAAGATAGACAAGGTCGTAGCCCATTTTATCCCCACTCTATCGTCCGCACTCCGTCTGTCTTATTGGCGAAAAGATAGGACAGCGGAGTCCTGTTCACAGAAATGAATTTCACCCCAAGTTGATCCCCCTTTCCTCCCCGCCTCTCTCCGCAGCAGTCCATCGACCGATGTACGGTGCGTCGATCGACTAAATCGTCTATAACTTTTTTATTTATTGATCTAGATTCATGAAATTTGGTGTGTATGTCAAGGAAGGTGTGCTGCGCAAGTTTGAGTCATTAAATTTTGAAAATATGATTTAGGTTTGTATTTATTGGGTGATAAACGTGAACATAGAATAAATTTAGGTGTTTTGTGCATACTAGTCATAGGAAAGCGATGCATCTATTTACTAAATCATCTATAACTTTGTTATTTATTGATGGAAATTGGTGAAATTTGGTATGCATGACAAGGGATGTGTAGTGCGTGAGATCGTATGATAAAATTTTAAAAATACGATTCAGTTTTATACTTATCAGCTGATAAACATAAACAAAAATTAAAATCAATAGTTTTGCATATGCTGTCAGGGCAAAATCGAAGGAGATTGATTCAATGAATATTTTCACTTTAAAGAATCTTGTAAAGAGAAGTATCAAATCAATTGATATCATATATAGGGCGGTTAATTTTAACCTAGGCGATATAGCTATTTTGAAAAGTATAGGAGCTACAGAGTGATTTAAATGGAGAAAGGTTACATATGTATTTTACAGGTAAATAAAATGCATTAAAATGTAGGTTATTCCATCCAACATCTTCCTCCAGCCTGGATAAAAGCATTCAATCTTCTTATCATTGACTGTCGAACTCTTTGAAACACACCTGGGTCGTTTCTAATTGAATAACACCCAGCAATTATCCGATTTCGCAAATCGTCCAAATTCTCCACTGGAGTAGCGTAAACTATTGACTTCAGAGATCCCCAAAAGAAATATTATATTTGAGATTTTGACACCATTATATGTTCGATTGGAACTATAAATACAAAATACTTTAACCAAAATATCACTTCTGGTTGACCGGAAATGGATGTCAACTTTGTTATTTTAAATAGAATGATATAATTTTTTATTCATTTTTGGATTCTACAACTATAAATACGTCAGTTTTTCATTAGCTATTCCTATAGCTACATGTTGCCGTTTTTGAGTATTTAAGTTTTTCTTTTTTTTTTAGTTCAATCATTGCATCATTGAGAAATTAATATCTCGGTTAATACTGCAAGTAGAGACTCCAAATTTGCTATGCTATGAATGTAGATATTACTCTAAGAAACGGTAAGCACACTTTACATTTTAACATACAGGCTGTTCAAAAGTGAGGAACAAAGTGACATATTTTCAAATGCAGAAAACTCAATTTTTTAAAATAGAACACCCTGTATTTTAATTCGGAATTAGGAAGTAAATATCATCCCCTATCACTTTATATGAGCATATTTTTATTCCCTATACCTATCTTTAATAGACTTTGAGATAGGAGCGACTTTTTGTTAAACAGACTAAGTAGCCCTATCTTTAAATGTTTGTAGCTGGCTCTGAAATGGATTCACGTCAAATTCATCTATTATTTTTGAATAACCATACAAGAATGTCTGTTCGAATAGTCATTTCTATTAATATTGCGTTGTACGAAAGTGTAATTACAATGATATACATAAACACTTTTAGTTAGTCAATGAATTTGACATTAATCCCATTCAGAGCCAGCTACAAACACGCAAGGATAGGGCTACTTATTCTTAGTCTGTTTAACAAAAAGTTGTTCATATCTCAAAATCTATTAAAGATAGGTATAGGGAATGCTGATATAAAGTGAGAGGGGATGATATTTACTTCTTAATTCCGAATTAAAATACAGGGTGTTCTATTAAAAAAAAAAGAATACTTAGTCTGTTTAGCAAAAAGTCGCTCAAATAGGGGGATGATATTTACTTCTCAATTCTGAATTAAAATACAGAGTGTTCTATTTAAAAAAATTGAATTTTCTGCATTTGAAAATATGTCACTTTGTTCCTCAGTTTTGAACACCCTGTGTGTTAGAATGTAAAGTGTGCTTACCGTTTCTTAGAGTTATATCTACATTCATAACATAGCAAATTTGGAGTCTCTACTTGCAGTATTAACCGCGGTATTAATTTCTCAATGATGCAATGATTATGACTAAAAAAAAAAGAAAAACTTAAATAACCCAAAAACGGCAACATGTAGCTATAGGAATAGCTAATGAAAACTGATGTATTGATAGTTGTAGAATCCAAAAATGAATAAAAAATTATATCATTCTATTTAAAATAAGAAAGTTGACATCCATTTCCGGTCAACCGGAAGTTTATATTTTGGTTAAGGTTTTTATTATTATAAGTTCCAAGCGAACAGATACTGGTGCCAAAATCTCAAATATAGTAAATAATAGAACATCATAAACTTTTAATGAAACCAGTTACGTGGAATACCTGTATAGTATATTAAAATACAACTTTCATAAAGCGCACTTTTGTCGCACGAGAAGAATGAGTTCTTTTTATACTACAATCATCAGTTTCCAATTCTATGGTGAATAAAACCAAACTCATAGTTCGAAAAAAGTACTAACCCCAAAATTAAAAGGAAAATACCGAAAACAGTGCTATTATTAATTAACTAACCATTATGGCACTGTGTACGATTGCGCAAGAATTTCATTAGGCACCGAAATAGAAAAATATCCTTTACGTAACGGACTGAGGAAAAGGACCAAGACCAGAGCTTTTTTACGCCTTGTACATATCGAAGTTTATCGCGGCTTTCGAAATTCCAATCGCCGCATGAGATATTAGCTCCTCTCGATGCCACAACACACCACAGGAGAGATGAAAAAAACACAGATCCTAAACGGAGATGCGAATCTCGGATGAAATAATTTCACGCGGGATGCATACCAACGGTGCGATAAATTTAAATAGCGGCCATTTAGACGCGGAAGAGGAATTACATAAGGAGAAGTAAATCGGGCGTATGTTACAACAACGTATGAGCAGCGGTTAAATTGCAGCGATAGATAAGTGCAAGCAAGCGCGCGGAATAAAGAAAAACATCAGATATATATATAAGTAAACGTACTTATAACATAATAACGGTTGTGTGTTGATTAAAGTAGGTACATACGTCGAACTGTTAAAGAAAAAAGTAGATTAGAACGACCAAAAAGCCGTTCCTTACGTAAATTCCTTCTCAGTTAGATGAAAATCGGGTAAAATCGGCGTTCACATTAATCATGGCAAAACACAAAACAATGATCGGCAGTCGCTGTTATTTTAATCCATTTGTTCGTTATGAGAGATACGTACGGAGTGTAACAGCACAGATTGGATCTTTGATTACAATAATACACACTGAGATTTTTTTTTAATGAAGTTAAATAAAAATGTTGTGTTATACAGGGTGTATCAGATATAGAGGTAAATATAATAATATGTAGCAGCTGTAATCATATACAATCAAAAAGTCTTTATACACAGGGGGTCTATCTGGAAGCATTAACGAGAAAAAAAATATTTTATAAATGCCGTGGGCTAGAGGCGCACTGCTGCCCACCTAATTGCTGTTCCGAGTATACCCCACATACCACTACATTTCAGCCATTACCGCTGTTAGTTTTTTGTGGATCGCCGCTTGGAGTGCAAGCCACTTCGAACATTTTATTTAAATTCTTCCCGTCTCGAAAAAAAACGATCCTTTTTAGGACCATCATGATTTCATATAAAGAAAATCGAAACTTGATGCATCGGGAATGCATAGATTCATTTTCGCGCGACATCATTAGTAAAAAGGCGTGTTTGCAAATTTTCTGTATATCTACATTTATTTCTGTGTGATTCGATTCAATTCATTTTGCGTTATTTGATTAAATAAATCCAAAAGAAATAATTCAAATTCATGTGGTACCGTTTATTAACAACAAACTCTCGATTCGACAAAGCAAAAGAAAAATATTTACGTTTTTTTTGTAACTACTGAAGTCGCATATCCGGTGAAACTCGAACGTCTTATCAGGATATTAAAAATAATACATTGTAGACTTACGTAGAATGCTCTTAACAAAAAGGGAATGTTTGTTTTATAAAAAGAAGAAATTTGAAATGCCTGAGTTTTGCTATTTTAAAAGGGCCTTTATTTATTCAGAATGACGTTAAATGAACTTACGGCATACCATTAAGAATAATACTAAATGAGTGCAATGTATTTATACATAATACACGGTTTAGCGGGTGCTTTAACATGACGTTTCCTCGCATCAGGCCGGGACTAAAGAATTTTTGGCTCTAAATTTTACTTTTTTTTATTCTAAAAGTCGACACGAGCTCACGTGTCTAAATGGTCAGTAGTTTTGATCACTGCCTCGACATAATATGTGTCGGTCACTGTACCTATACACGATCATTCCCATCTGGTCATCTATAGTAGGTAGATACGTTAGCATGTAGGAAACTCGTAGATCGTAGGTGGCGGTGTTAGGTTTATTGCCCGGTCAACTTCTTCTGTTATAGAAGCGTTCACGTGACTCTAAAGGAGCATCTCTAAAACGAGAAGCAAGTAAGCTACGTTTTCGTTCTTGTCATGATCTCTGTTTGATTGTTTTTTTTTTTTGGTTATCGTTCCGCGTGTTTTTCTAACTAGCGCGTTGCAAGTCTAGACTACGCCTGATTTATATTACAAATGTGTAGTATTTATAAGTTATAAACTTCAGTTTATTGAACGGATGGTGATTGAAATTTATGTTCAGTACAGTGAATTTTTGTAAAAAAGAGCTTTAAAATGATTCTTTTATTGTGATCTAGGTTTCTTTCTTGTTTAGGAAGATGTAAAATCAACTGTTGACGATATATCGGTGTAGATGGCGTATTAGAAGCATATCGAGAACCAAATTTTATGTGTGCAATTTACACTAGCAAGGAAACATCAGCAAATGCTGATTTCCATGAAATTTTAGAGACTGAAAGAGTGCCAAACGCATGATTTAAGTATACAACCTCCTTTCAAAGCTTACGCTATCTTTTTTAATAAAATAAACATTTTGTTAGAACTGTATCTAATGTGATTCTTATGAACTAATTTGACAAAATTTGAATTAAACTAATAATATTTTCACACTGCAGTCGTTAACCCATAATCTGGTTTCTTCTACAAAATTTTTCGACGCGTCAAGTACTTCTGATGTAATAGTGGATAGGTGTATGAAATACCAAGACTCTTCAAAACTCCTATAAAGTTTTGTTTTACCAAAGATGTAGAATCTACACTCTTGTGTAGTATCCTATTGTGATATAAATATATCAATAAAATTGAGTTATAATATAGAGATATAAAGTTACTTTAACTCTGCTCTATCGCTTTTCGAAAACTGATTACTGTTACAAAATATGTCAGCTATATTTATATTGGATTATATGCCAGATTTCCATTAAATAAGATATAATAAAAATAATAAAACAATAGAAATAGAATTTATTTGACAACTACAATCCAAATACATTATCAAAAGACTATATATTACCAACTGGTATACTTCCTATAGCATTGCCCTTTGGATTATTCTGCGCCCTCCCACACACTGTAAAAACAGTTGCAGTAAAATTACATGTAAAATCGTTGGTAACAAAGTTGCCTACAATTTTACAGGTAAATTTAATTCACAAGGTAAAATTTCTACCATCTAGTAAATTTCACATGCTGATGTGTTTTTCAAAGATTGTACTGTAAAATTCGTATGTAATATTTATATGAACTCTATATTTACCGAACACTGAAGTAATTTTCATATGTATTTTTATAAAGAGAGAAGCAACTTACCTAATTTCTTTTATAGACCTAATAGGTCATACTGAATCGCTCAACCAGGTTGATCAGAATGAACACGGCTTACTGCGAAACTACGATTGTTTGTGACTACATTATATCATTGCAGTAATATAAGTTTGACAAATGAATAGAATTTATCTACGCGCACAGATAAATAATCCAATAACCAATCACATTGCGGCGTATGAATTTCGTATTTTCCATGATATCTATAGTTTTACCCGAAAATTCAAGTAAAAATAAATAAATATAAAAGATCCTCATATTTTTACAACAAATTAATAGTTCACTATTAAAATTACTTTTAAAGTGCATAAATCCCCAAAAGAATGTCAATTTTACACTTCAAGTAAATTTTGAGAGTAAATACAAATTGTACATGTTTTTTTCCTGTATTTTCCTTTTGAATTTTTGTTACATCTTAAACTTACATGAAAAAAGCTATAAATTTTATCGAAATTCTTTTTCCATGGTTAAATATCCTAGAAAAAACATGTAAAACAAAATTTACATGATTTATTGTAGTAAATTCACAACATTATTACATGTAATATTCCTGATTTAGCATGGCAAAATTACTGTAATTTTTTACAGTGCAGTTTAATTAATTCCTAGTCAATGATGTCGACAATTCTCGACCAATGGTTCCTCAAAAAAAAAAAATAGATTTTGGATGAAATTGCTTAGATACTGATAATTTAATGTTGCTTCTGTCAAATTACTTTGTCATGATTTACCTAAATATATAAATGAGTAAAAAAACAGTATACTTTCTTAAGAAAATAGTATTGAAGAATGAATAGCGTTTTTTTATTAAAAATGTCTATCTAGCATCAGAAATAATACGTCATTTAAAACAATCGTCTTATATATGCATGTTTCCCAACGTGTCTTCGAAGGTTCATGTTTAATTATATATCTAATACATCTGGATATTGATTAGATTACGTATACGTTTCTACGAAACGTTATTGTTTAATATATTGCTCTATAAATATGCATGATAAACGATCTTCATGCAAGAAGTCACAGAATATCAACTGTAAATCTACACACACTGCACATTAATTAATTAAATAAATTAAAATATAATATCTTTAGTTAATTTGTCTTGTGCAACAAATTTGTTCATAGCAGGTATACTTATGCAATTATTATATTCAAAACATTTGTAATAAAATACCATTACAGATATTGTCTAAAATAGTAGCATGTTTTTCACAATGCAATTCTTGTGTCAATTTGTTGGGTTACTATATTTTTTAGTCTCTTGATGGTGTAAGGAGCTATTGAAAACCGACTAGAGAGGCTTTCTACATGCAGGTACTATTTCAAACTATTGTCAATATCGACTCTCTTGAATCTTACACTGAAAGAAACATCAGGACGTGTTGTGAATGTAGCATTTTGAGCTTTTCCCACATTAACTTTCAACTTATTAGACGCGAACTAGTCCTGTGCGTCACTAATTGCTTCTTTAGTAGTAGTATCTCTTCAGCTCCGAATTACTTTGCCGTGAATGGGAAGTCATTTATAAATAGTTATTTGTATCAGTAGGCCAGGAACTACAGTTTTGCGAGAATGAGTACGAATACTCGCAAAAGAGTTTCTGGCCCTGTGATACACAATGTTTTTTGGGTCGACAAATCTTAATTTTGAATTGAGAATAGAAAAGAAATTTTGACACTAGGGAGTTGACAGTATAAGTTGACACACACGTTACATATCTTAGTATTTTGACGTTTCTGAGAATAAATCTTTATCTGTAATTTTCTTTCTAGTTTAATATCTATTTATCAATAATTAGTGCAATTGAGAAGACAGAAGTTCATCTTAGCATGGTTGAACAGTAGCTTAATGACAATTTATTACACGTCTGTCATGTGAAATCTAGTGTGGCCAACCTTTAGTGAAATCTTTTTCTCCCTAGGCGCCAGGAAAACGGTAGTTTTCCTACAGCTTTGAAGTACTGCAAAATGAGTGTTTCTGGTCTTCCAGGTAGAGGTATTCGCCCTTGCAGCCTGTGCAGAAATGATTGCAAAAGGGGGCCACATGAGGAGGAAATTAATATAATGACTGACAACCAGCCTGTCATTAAGGCAGTCTCAACATGTAACTAGTCAAAACTAGTCTAGGGACTGCAAACAATCCCTAAATGCACTGGCAAAGAGACCAACACGGTGTCTCGATCTTGGGGTGCCGGGATCATGAGATATAAAGGGCAACGGTAATCGCCGATGAACTACCAAGGAGGGCCTCTAAGGGACACTTCATGGTCCAGAGCCCGGTATGTGGGATTACTAAGGATTCCGCAAGAAGGAGATCTGGGCCTGGTTAGATAAAGAAAGTTACAAAGAATGGAGGTCGACTGAAGGTCAACTCATACCAAAACGCTGATGGGGATGGGATGGTGTTTCTCTGATAATCTCAAGCGAGTAAGAAGAAGTTAAACCATTACTGCCGGTCTGGTAACTGGACACTGTCCTCTAAAAAGATCTATACAACACGGCGTGTAACGCGAACCGTGTTGTAGAAGATCGCGAACTACAGAAGGAACGATTGTACATGTAATCCTGCACTTGTGAGAACTGAAGGTACTCAGACAGGAATATTCGGGAGAGAGATCTATTGGAGCCCTCGAAGATCCCTCAAGTTTCCACTGGACAAAAGATATTAGCTTATAGAGAACACCAAGCTGCTCGAGTGAAATAAGAATCAATAGGGATGGTACAATGATCACCAAGCTCAATCCGGATATCAAGTGCCCACCCTAACCTGAATGAATGAATGAATGAATGAGTGTTTCTGGACGGAGGAGCACAAAATAAGAAATAGTATGGGCCTCAGAATTGAGCCTTGGCGAACGTCCTATTTAATATCGTCGGCAACAGATAACGTGTTATTCCAGCAATGCAATTTGCCTTCTGTCAACGAGGTAAGATTCTAGTAGCTTTAATTCATTTGTACTCATTTGAGTACAGCAGAGCTTTCAATATCTCTATGTAAGACCAAAACCAAACATTGAGCAAATGTATGTATTGCATTTGTTTTCTTTTTTTTTCGAAACAAAGTGCTCATGGGCACAAACGGTTTAATGCTTTTCATATTATACTATAATATTCCAATTTATTTAAGGGAATTTCTGAATCAAGCGGCTTGCTCGTAATGTCAAGTAGTGACATTTCATTTAAAAAAAAATGAATAAAATGTAAATGGACTCATTTAGTAAATGCGTTTTGCGAAGATACGTCACGCCATCTTTTGGCACGATGTCATCTTGTGTAAATTATGTTAAAAAACTTTTTTAATATCTGTTATAACATCATAAATATTTGACAAATACCAGTGTTTCTCTGTTAATCACTTTCACTTTAACATCATCACAACCTGCGCACATAAACAGCGTGTTTACACATTGAAATTAAAACAAAAAAAACATGACGCAAAATTTAAATAAATCCATTGCCTTGCCGCTCCTATTTGACCGAATTAAAACCGGCGTGTTTCGCCTTTCGGAAGAATCGGCGTGAATTTAGACATTAGACCGCGTGATCCGAATCGAAAGAGAACCACTTGCACCGGAGTCATACATACGTTCATACTGAGTTAGTAATATGGGCATACATGCGGCGTTCTTATTGTACACTTACGACTTTATCTGATGGATTTTATTGCGAGATAGCGTGCTCAATCGGCTTTATCGAGCGTAAAAATTTATTGAACGAGCTTAAATGTAAATGGTGATAGGTATATACAGATATCGCACACGTATGATTATACCCTTCATGCTGGACCGTGGCTTTTTTTTCGATCCGCTTCGCTTCTATATTAGGGTTTATGTAAGTAATTTACGTGTCGATTTGAGGAAATGACCTTGAGATTACCTTTCGATAATATACAACGGTATAAAGTTCTTAATTTACCCATTAATATTCATGTTAGTAATAGTAGCAGTAATAAAAGAGATTGGTTCAATCGCATAACTCAACTTTATTGTTTTATTTATGCTCAACATTTCATGTTAGTCATCTAAACACTTTGAAATTTAAGATATACCATGTTTAAAATAATATTCAAATTAGCATACTCAGCTCAGATTTACTTTGAGATCACATATATTTGAAAAGAGAGTTAAAGATGATCACAGGAACCAAGAAGACCTTATTAGAATATAATTGTTAATGATAACTTAAGATATAGACTAACTGTATCAAATCAGTGTTACCTACACTGAGAAAATGGGCTTACTTGATAAAAAATTATTTACATAGATAAAGTTTTACTTGGAACTATTCTCGTTAATTAATATAGCAACTAAACCCAGTTTCCTGAATGCAAGTTTTACTGCGTAAAAGTGCTTTTATTAACGGCTATTATTACACAGGCGTTACCTAACAAATTTGTGGGTAAGTAGAACGTAATTACTTATAACTACTGGTTGCCTGTATTTCTAACTTACAGCACTATGTTTGGTAGAAAAGCACAGCAATGCTGATCGCTATTAAACTCATGTATTTTTTTAAATAGGTAACAACTTCCACACTATGATTATTTGAGTGTTGCTGCCACGCGTGATTGTTTTAACTATTCCGGTTGGCTAAATGCGCTGAGTAATGAAATAGTTCCCGAGAGCAGCTAACGGCGCGCAGCGCGGCTAGCGTCAAAGTAAGAGTTGGAACGTGGGAAAAAGTCGGTGGCGGCGAAAAAGATGGCCAAGAGTACGGCCATTGTAGGCCAGTTGGAACGCAAATACATACATAGAGATTCAAAATATGTCAATCCGCTCCTATAAAGGAACAGGGTGTAGTATATTCCGCGTGTTTTGAATGAAGGTTCGAACTAAGTCAGTGTTGGAACATAAGAAAGTAAAACGATCTGTCATAAATAAGGAAAAACGTAACCTATATTTGAACTCGCATTAATATAAACGACTATGGATTGGTGTTTCTGCTTGTAAAAATTAAATGTATTAATTTACTTTACTAAATTATGATTTTGCAATTAATACTAAATGGCTGTTTAACTAAATTATTTATTAATTTAAATTATAACATACAATTAGTTATAATTATTAAGTGACAAAACTGCATGGCTCAATTTCTTCTATGGTATGCATGCGGTTTCTATAGATCCTATTTTTTAGATAGCCAAAAATGAAGTAATCTAATGGGGGTTAGATCAGGCGATCTTGGTGGTCATCTTTGTGCTCTAACGACCCTGTCAGCAAAAAACTGTTGAAGATATTGGCAGGTTGTCGAGCAGTATGTGCTGGAGCATTATCGTGCTGAAAATAACCTGCTTCAAGCTCATTTTCTTGTAACTCTGCCAGTAACAATTCCAACATCTGTTGGTAATGTTGGGCTGTTACAGTTTCCTCGAAGAAATTGGCCCTATATTCGTTGCCTGGACATAGCTAAACAAACTCCAACTTTTACGGGATGCAATTGCGTTTCTCGAAATTCGTGTGATTTTCTGCAGACAGATACGATAAGTTTGTAAATTGATATAGCCTGTTAGATAAAACCGGCTTATCCGAGAAAAATGATTTGTTTAGCAAGTCATCGTCCCTTATATTGTTATTAAACCAATGACAATATTCCAATCGCCTATTGTGATCTAATGGTAATTAATTTCTGTACCGCAGAAACTTTATAGGGATGAAAATGTAACTTTCTATTGACAGCTCATGCGCTGAAGTGTATGATAAGCCTATAAAATATAAAATATAAAACTATTTCACTTAATGTTAATAATGGATTTTTTACCTGTTTTTTGAGCTATTACCACAGATAAATTCCCTTATTTTTCTTACAGTATTCAGAAATACTATTGTTGGTTGATATTAGATGTAAATATAAACGATTTAAAAAAAATTTATAAGATAAATAATCGAAAGGATACTACAACACGCACGCCAATGTCCTAAATGTCAAGAAAATTCATTTAATGTAAGAAATTTGTATGTAGCTAACTTCGCTCATTAATTATGGTATAAGTATAGATAAATTTTTCCGGAAAACAGTTTTTTTCTTACGACAATCATTTTGAATACATGGTATTTATCGGGTCCATAAAGTGCTCTATTTGTGAAATTATCATTTGGGCGTATAGAAGAAATACCGAGCCTATAAGGAATCGGATGTTTCAGATTGCAGTTTTAAACCACGTGGTGTGGGATATTTGAATCCCCATCATTGTGCATGATATCTGCGCCCGCTGTATGAAGTTAAAGTGTGGATGCCGTCGCTGTGAGTGACAGTCCAGTGCCACCTGCAGTTAGGGATTACGCCCGACGTAGTAGCCGTTTTCGAGGCGATCACCGGACATACCGCCACGTACGCCGACAAGGATCAACTCGCGAGACAACGCCAGTGCAAAGAACAAACAGAAACCGCAAGTTTACCGCTTAGGTATATTATTTCTTTGTTTGTTATTAGTTGTAACTTCAAAGCCATATTTCTCTTTGTCCTTTGTTTAGATTTCAATAATTTCAATAACTAAATAACGTTTCAAGAGGGCCCCATTTTTAACCTATCTTTTATTATTGCTTTGTTAATTTTTTTTCATTATTAAGGAATATATTTTATGAGTTATTACGTTGTAAATTGTTTAAAAAAAAACTGTTAAAGTGAAACCAATATCTTTCATTCATATCATATAGGTAGTCACTGTGTTTGTCCTATACTATAAAAAATTACCTGCAACAAATTTATAGGCAGTTTTGAACAGGGCTTAGAAATTTTTATGTACAGGTTGAAGGGTGTTGTTGGTTATAGATCGCGGTTGGAAATCGGTCCGAGCGTAATTACAATAATTACACAAAATTAATTAAACATCTTTTTAGAACGCTACCACTTTTACACAAATTCACAGATTACACAACATTAAGTAAAATTGTGCTTCTTGGGATATCCAGCCATTTGCTTCTTTTTGTTAATCCATATTTAACTTATATACATAATTAATATTAATTCTTACATCACGTTTAGCAGCCAGTATATTAGCATTATTAAATTGCGCGATCACCTTACTTGTTTGTTACAGAATCGATGAATTATTCATTCAATGGAAAGTGCATTAGAGTTTATTTAATAAATAATATATTATCCGTAAATGTTGACATCGTTAACAATATTGGTGTATTTATGAAAATTGTCGTCCTCAAGTTATTTTTGTTTGCAGTTCTTGGCCGCCTTACAACCCGTTTATATATATAGGTATATCTGGAATATATTTTGCTTTTTTATGTTAGACAATTTCCTTATTGAGGTAGGTTATAATATATCATACATTGGACGAATATGTTACTGTTAGTGACATTTATTCCGCAATTGGTTTTAAAAGTATTTTGTTGGTGCTAGTATTGTAATTGTATTTTAATGAAATAATACAAAAATTAGGTACCTAATTTGACAATTATTGGCAAATCAGGATCAGCTGAATCAGCTGTAGGCAGTTGACTACAAAAGTCACTATTTGGCCAATTCTACACTGAGAGAAATATCCTCTTCATTTAAAAGGAATTGCATTAAACCCAAAAGCTTGCGTTTTCTATATCGCCAACATGATTTGGTGTTTCCTTGAAAAGGAATATAATTTTAAATTCACGCATTTCTTCGCAAATAATATATTTTTCGTTGAAACAGTTTATTCTTTTAAGTGAAAGATATTGATAGTTGATTCAGGTCCTCTTTATTTTGAACTTGCAAACTATACAGATTGACAGAAAATCGTAAGCATGTTGATTCAAGAGGTTTTTCCTTTTCTTATAACATTTATTCATTTTAGACTTAAGCGTAAACACAACAAAATGCCGTGATCATTTTCAATCCAAAAGAAAATGAATTATTTCCAAAAACCCATGCACTAAGTAGGGGTGATTTGCCGTTAGAATGTTGTAAATCCTAGTAAGTATTGGGGGAGTTGATCGCAGTGACCATCCTAGCATTCTAGTGTGTCGTTAAAGAAATCGTCCTTTCAATGGTGATGACGCCTATCAAACGTTATTCTAGTAAATATACCAGATTAGTATGTTACGATCGTAGTTTTCAGCCTATTTTGTGCGAAATATTATGTATTACTGGAATGAAATAGGAGATGCGCCATCTATGCGACAATTTCTCTACTACACATAAGTATAACTGCTCATCTGCTGTACTATATGGGGAGAAAACTGCTATAGGAAAATAAAATGCGATATTTATTTTTACTTCCACCCAAATATTTACTTAAATTAATAAATACTGTGCTAGCTTCAAATAAATCTACTAACCAAATTATTTGTTTCATTGCATACAAGAATATTTTTAATATTCCTAAATCAAGTAATAATTTAGTAACTGTAACCAAATGCATGAAAAATGGTTGAAAACAACAAGATCGTTTTTCCCGTGTATAACAGTTTTAAAACCTTCAAACACTATATACTACTGTAAAGTTCCTTGGCTTATAAGTAAATCAGCATTAACTGAAAAGATTCTAATTATATCTGAAATGTCTTTAACCTCGTGCGAAAAATATTCACTTCTGTTCAATATTGTTTGTGTATCTGAGACTTATGCACGTGGGAACATGAATAAAATACTTCCTTGTAAAAAAGTATTCAGCTTGAATACAGGTGCTTGCATTTTCCGTTAAAAGGCAAAAGTTTTAAATCAATGTATACAAGCGTGTCCACGCCAATAAACCAAAACGTCTGGCTTTTTTTATTTAAAATACTGTTTATAATTCAATAATACTTAGTTGAAACTAAAATATGTTGTTAAATATGTACATAATAATAACAATATAATATGTAATGTGTATTGTCTTACTTAAACAGAAATTATAAAGACATTATAAAATATTAATCAAAATTAAGGTGCATTTCATTTAATTACAGTTACTTTTCGTCGAAAAGCATGTACTTAAGAAGAAAATAATCTTCCGGGAAAACAGCACGCTACTTTCAATTAAAATAAACACTTTTCTGAGAAAAAAATATTCTTTTCGTTGAACATGATAAAAACAAAAAGCTATAAAACTTTTCATTTAATGCAATCTCGTATCTCAGTGTAACTGTCATTGCTGTCATTCTAAACTTTTAGAGTTAGAAATAGAGAGTTTTCGCAAGTTCACTTTAAAAGCTGCGGTACGTTAAAAATCACGTGACTCAGGAGCAATCGTTTTGGAAGTTTAGCAGAGCTTATAGAAGCTTGATTCCCGTATACCGCATAAATTACCTTTCCTAACCACACTTTTTAGTCGCTTGTCATCAAGGTGTCATTTTGAAAGCGTTATTTCCCTGTATTTTAATTATGATATCTGATTGAAAATAACAAAATTGCAATTTAAAGACTTGCTTTTAAATAAATAAACGAATTTATATTTATGCTTGACTGTGTTTATATGATATTTGTAAATTAATTTTGTATATTGTATTAATAACGATGTGAATGCAATTTTATCACGATTATATACCATCAGTACAGTCGTCAAAACCCTATTTATACCCAAGCGGAGCATCACATAATATATCTTACTTCAGTTTCAACAGAAGGAGACAGCCGCAACGGACAGGATAGGTCCTCGATCTTTAGTATTGTGCAATGAAAACCGTGCATCGACCACACCCAAGCGAAAGTACGGAACTTAACGACAATGCACGCAATGTCTTTCGCCACGATCATACAATCAGATGTGTACTATAAGCCTTATATCTATATGTACTACATCCAGAGCGCGTGAAGGCATGTATGTATATTATGTGGGTCTGCTTGCTCAAAAACATGTATTTTGTTCTTTATAACTGAACATACGCAAGTGAGGATAAGACATTTCATCGGCGAACAATTTTAACCTGTTATTTAGATCGCCAAAACTACGATCTGAAATACAGCAATTATTAATTCCTAGGAAACCTTATTGGCAATGCATTTTTAGGTGTTTTTGTTTTTTCATGGAAACAAGATGACAAATGTGGAAATGACACTCATGTAGCGCCTGAATCATTCTGGGCATGTCGTAATTAATTATTTATTGTGATTAAATTGATAATCAATCAAATCAAATTACAATTAGATTACCCAACAGTTTGTGAATTATTTATTGAAGTATTAACATTTTTTGGATTGGATGACATACATTTAGCTAATTTAACTAGAAGAACCCTTAACATGATTTCTAAACTTTGGTTATTATACGCCAATCTAATATCGAAAATCTGGTTTAATTAGTTTTCTGGATATATGACAATTTTATTATTTTTTTATTTATTTATTCATATTCCTTTGTTTATGTTTTTTTTTTGAATTTTCTAGTAAACACTTATTTTTGACCTTAGCTTTTAGCATCCTCATCGATTATTATTATACCATGTGATTCAAAATGATTGTCGTAAGAAAAAAACTGTTTTCCGGAAAAATTTATCTATACTTATTACCAATTTAATGAGCGAAGTTAGCTACATTACAAATTTCATACATTAATGAATTTTCTTGACATTTAGCGACATTGGCTGCGTGTTGTAGTATCTTTCGATTATTTATCTTATAATTTTTTTTAAATCGTATATATTTACATCTAATATCACCAACAATAGTATTTCTGAATACTGTAAGAAAATAAGGGAATTTATCTGTGGTAATAGCTCAACAAACAGGTAAAAAATCAATATTAACATTAAGTCAAATAGTTTATTACATTTTACAATTTTGTAGGCTTATCATACACTTCAGCGCAATGAGCTGTCAAAAGAAAGTTACATTTTCATCCCTATAAAGTTTCTACGGTACAGGAATTATTACCATTAGATCACGATAGGCGATTGGAATATTGTCATTGATTTATAACAATTTAAGGGACGATGACTTGCTAAATAAATCATTTTTCTCGGATGAAGCCTGGTTTTATCTAACAGGCTATATCAATTTACGAAACTATCGTATCTGCTCTGCAGAAAATCCACACGAATTTCGAGAAACGCAATTGCATCCCGTAAAAGTTGGAATTTGGTTAGCTATGTCCAGGCAACGAATAATAGGGCCAATTTTCTTCGAGGAAACTGTAACAGCCCAACGTTACCAACAGATGTTGGAATTGTTTATTGCAGAGTTACAAGAAAATGAGCTTGAAGCAGGTTATTTTCAGCACGATAATGCTCCAGCACATACTGCTTTACAAACCTGCCAATATCTTCAACAGTTTTTTGCTGACAGGTTCGTTAGAGCACATAGATGGCTACCAAGATCGCCTGATCTAATCCCATTAGATTACTTCAAGTTCGGCTATCTAAAAAATAGGATCCATGGAAGAACTGAGAGATGCAGTTTTGTCACTTAATAATTATACTAATTGCATGTTATAATTTAAAGTAATAAATAAATTTAGTTAAACACCAGTTAGTACTCAATTGTAAAATCATAATTTAGTAAAGTTAAATTATTACATTTCATTTTTACAAGCAGAAACACCAATCCATAGTCGTTTATATAATGGCGAGTTCAAATATAGGTTACGTTTTCCTTATTTATGACAGATCCGTTTACTTTCTTATGTTTCAACACTGACTTAGTTCAAACCTTCACTACAAACACGCGGCATATACCTACACTCTGTTACTATCTATAGGAGCGGATTTGACAATCATTTTGAATCTCTGTGTATATGCGATCAGAATAAATAAATATATTGCTCTGTTTTTCAGAACAAAAATGGCCGGAATGTCAAAATTTTAATTTTATTTAGCTGAGTACAATTAAATATTATCCTTAAATTCAGGTTTTTAATTTATTTATACATTGTTTGTCCGTTTACAATTTTTTTTTTCAATAAAAATAAAACAAATGATATAGTAGTTTTTATCCATCCCAGCGCCCTCTCTAATGGGTGAAAGAATACTGTGAAAGATGACCTTCTACCCACTAGGTGGCACGGGACACTTCTAGAACCACCAAATCGCCTGTCAAACTAGTAATCCAGATGCTTGCTAACGAATAGGCAACATTTTCTTACCTAATGGGCGCGCCCCCAAGGCCTCTTCTCGGATTATAAAAATTTGAAAAAAATTTAATTATCAAATGTCGTTGTAAAAACACCAAACATACAAATAAAAGAATATTTTAACATAAAACAAGCTTAACTCTTTATTTCTTTACCAAAATGCCATGTTTTACCACTTTTTAGACTCTTAAATCACAGGTACGTATGTTGGAATCGTTAATACTATATAAAACAATTTATTTAATACAAAAAAATACGTGCTCAAACTTTCCTGGCACCTTAAATGAATACAGTTACAGAAACGTCAAAATATAAGAAGAATAAATTTAAAATTCAGAGCCATCTACCCGTAAATAGCAGAAACTAAATTTAATAGAGAACTATAATCTGGGTTATCGATATTTGTTAAGAATAACTATTTTATCACAGATCACCTCAGCGATTTTTGAAGACAACCCTTAAATATTAAAAATTCCTAAAATAACTAAAACTAATGACGATTCATATAAATCTAACCCCAAATTAACGTATAGTGAACATAAATTATAAAAATCTTATTTCTGGTTAATATTGAATTGCAACTAATTAATCGGTACGCAATAGCATGGAATGGTATTCTGCCCGGGATTCTTCGTAAGAAATTCTCAACGATTATATAGGTAGAAGTAAGGATTTCAATTATTCAGAAGTAAAATCGATACTATTTTTAGGTAAAATCATCGTGGAACATCGTGGAACTTATTTTTGTTATTATTCACTTGATATTTTTGATAGTGTGGCATAAAAATCATTATAGGAGTTCAATATGATTATCGGCTTTCGTGGCCACAGGCAGGATGAGGATTTAAACTAAATTACCGGTAATCAGCATTCGATTGTTATCGCTATCAAGCAAGCCAACATTGAATTCCAATAGATACCAATAATTGACATTAACATACCGTTATTTACTCTAATTTGAGGGGAATACAGCAAAGGTTACCAAATAAACATCCCGAAGAATAAAAAATCTCGCCGAACAAAATATAATCATAAACATAAAAATATACCAGGTAAGCTTGAATTAAATAGAAAATAAAGTTTACATTATAATTAAAACTATACTTAGCACCTATTGCTAAGATGGTCCATTTTTATAGTCATTCTTAACAAATTCAAAACTTGCCTGTAAAGTAGGCAACCGAGTGTGTACTTCAACTTTCTATTACTTCTTCATTTGGCTTTGAAACCTGTTTAACTGACTCTAAATTATATTCCATACGCCTGATTCCACGAGTCCGCTCCATCTACTAGAAGATAATCTCACTAAGCGGTCATACAGATTTCCTTTAAGAATGCCACAGAGCTTAAAGTATTTGCCGCTAGATGGCAGCACAATTGATTTACTAAGCAGAGTGTAGATAAATAAGGTTCTTCTAAAATCTGACAGAAACCTGCCAATCTGTTTAATTCAAAATAGTTAAGGTACGTCGAGGTGGTAGAATCATAATCACGTGGTAAATTAGTTCATTGTTCTGAAGTGATAGCGTTGTATGTATTTAGAGAGCTACATTATGACTTGACGTTGATTTGCAAATTAACTCATAAGGCCTCATCCAGTTGTGCCTTAACGTGCGTTGAACCAGAACAAGGGCAACAACAAATTCTAAACTTGGGGCATTTCAATATGTTTTCTAATATAACAGCATGCAAAAAATTTAATACCTAGGAAACTTGATGTCTTCAATTTGACTCAACGCATGTTTATGCAGATGTGGAAAAAGCGCAAAGTATTTTTTAATAACTGTTTGGGCGAACCATGAGCCTCTGTCATAATATTTTTTAAAATGTCTTTTACCGAACTTTTAATTATTTTTTTTTTAAATGTAAAGGTATTAATAAAAAAAAAGTGGTAAAAAGTCCACTTTTCACTCATTCTTTTTTAATTTTATTCATTTGAAATAAAACAAAGAGACAATATTGACAAAAAGACAGAAAACCTTATTTGTTATTAAAAATGTACCAATTCAAAATAATGAATATTTCCTTTCAATGAATAAATTCAAGTAAAATTGAATAAAAGAAAAAAAAACACGATATATATGTATGTAATTCGTTTTAAAATAAATTGCAATATTATAAAAATATATACAACATGTAGATACCTAATTTAAAAGTAGGTCGACTTCCTAGTGATAATCGATAAATTTATGCAACCATATAGTTTAAAAGGATGCACTTTGTGTTGCCTATACACATAGCAGCACCTAAAAATTTTAATGTTTTTTTTTGCTACTCGAGTTTGCTTTTATTTAAAGGTTAAAGTGGTTAATTAATTAGCCAATTTTGAATAATTATACAAAGTCTTCAAGACTCATTTTTGGACAATATGACTATCTTAAAACAATCGAAAATATAAATTAAAAAATTATTTAAAGGTGAAAAATAAAACTATTAACAATCTTTATAATAAACTTTTTTTCTTTATTATCGACAATATACAATAAGTATCAATGCCGGGGTACTGTTCAGTGTTTATTTTATACATTTTCCTTACTTATTTTTCTTTTTCTTTTTTAATATTTGGTATATATTAACATCATGAAAGAAAAGACGAAAAATACAGTACGTTCGTTTTTGTTTACATACATTTTAAATTTAAACTAAAAATATAATACGTCAAGGAAAACAAAACAGTCATTCGTGGAATTGACGGAACAAAAATCGTAATACAATAACTCTGGTTTATATATAAAAAAAAAATAATAACAAAGAAACTTTCTTTTTACATTACAAAGATTATCCTTCTTGATTTTTAGTTTTCCTATTTTATTTAAATAATTCGGGTAATTCTTATTGCACCCAACTTATCATGAATAAAATTGTAGTGAACAATCACTACGTATTTTATAGCATGTTATCATATTCACTGGTGGTTGTGTTCACTTTATTTCATCATGAATACTTTTCAATATTATTAATACAGTATTTTATAATATATATATATATATATATATATAGCGCATATTTACAAAAAAAAAAAACAAAATCTTACAACCTTACAGAGAAATTCATAATAATTTACAAAAGAAACTCAACTATTTTTTTATATTTTTATCTAACTATTTACAAACTACTTTTTTTATATTCATATTATTATTTTTATAATGTTATGTATAGTAATAGTTTTTTTTTAATTTATTATTATTAAGTACTAAAAAATGAAGAAACAGGGAAGAGGTTTGCGTTTGTGCTGTTGTCACTAGATATTTTATTTATCGATTAAGACTAAAAAAAATCTTTCTTATTTTCAAATAGTGAAATTGTAACGTGTGTTAATGTTAATTTAACAGTTATTATTTGTGCTATTTTATCATTAGCAGTGGAAAATGTAAGAGGATGAAGGAATTAGAAGAAGTTTTCGTGTAATTTTTCGTGTAGGAACTCTTATTTTTTAAATTATTTTTTTTTTTTCATTTACTTAATCCTAAGAAAATGTACAGTTTTGGTGAAATCTCTTACATTAACATTTTAAGAGAGCAAAACGGCATTAGGTACCAACATAAAATACATTCATTTTTAAATTCGACATACTTAAAAGCTGCTGTATCTTAAAAACTAAGGGAGTAATGAAAAAAATGATAAAGGATTTTTTGTTTAGGGCAACCTCAGGAATCGTCTGGCGAAATTTCAGCATATATTTCAGAAACACCCAGTATATTTTTTTTTCCACTACTTATTACTTTGGTATTATAAAAGTAAAGTAGTATTATGTCCCATTGAAAAATTTAAATTTAATCTATAAAAAAAAAAAACTGAGAATCGTCCTGTATTGAAAACCAAGAGAGTAACGAAAAAATTGTAAAGGACTTTTTCGCTTAACGTAGCGCCAGAGAGCATCTCTCAAAATTTTGGCATATATTTAAGAAACACCTTGTATATCCATTTATGGTTCTATTTCTTAGTACAACTGTATTAAAAAGTGGCAGATGTTTTACGTGCCATAAAAAAACAATTCATTTTTATTCCTCTTTCTTGATTTTAATTTTTTCACATAAAAATAGTTAAAAGTTGTAAAAACTAAATATGCGGCCCCTAACATGGAACCCTTGTATATGCATTTTTATCGCTACTTATTTAATCGACAGCCACATTAAGAACCGACAGAAATACAAAAAACAAATCAGCAGTTAATATTATAATTTTATAAAAGAAAAAACAGTTTATCTTGTAGAAAAAAAAATCATCTATTTTTATCGCACAATAATGGTTCTTCATTAAAAATTAAGGAAATAAACAATTTCATTTTTTTCACTACTTATTACTTTGGTAATATTAAAAATAAAGTAGAATCATGTTCCATTGAAAAATTTAAATTTGATCTATTAAAAAAAAAAATGAAAATCGTTCTATATCAAAAACTAAGCTAGTAACAAAAAAATTGTAAAGGACTTTTTTGTTTAATATGACGTCAGAGAGCATCTCTCAAAATTTCGGCATATATTTAAGAAACACCTTGTATATCAATTTATGGTTCTATTTTTTAGTACAACTGCATTAAAAAGTGGCAGATGTATTACGTGCCATAAAAAAACAATTCAATTTTATTATTTTTTCTTGATTTTATTTTCTTTTGATATAGAAATAGTTAAGAATTGATTAACACAGCATCAAAGATATTGTAAAATTTCGGCATGTATCAATGGAACACCTTGTATATGCATTTTTATCGTTACTTATTTAATCAATAACCACATTAAGAACCGACAGAGGTACAAAAAAATAAATCAGCAATTAATTTTATAATTTTAATAACACAAAAATGGTTCTTCATTAAAAATTAAAGAAAAAGTTTTTTTTTCCATTTAGCAAAACGTCAAGTCATATTTCAAAATTTCATCTTATATTTGAAAAAAACCTATATTGGCATTACGAAAGACGTGTCATAAAAACAAAATCCAATCGTTTATTTTTTTTTATTTTTACTTGATATGTCAATCTGAAGGAAAACACTTTCTAGTTTTTTCAACATAAAAGTGGGCCTCTAGATTAAAACTAAAGCGTTAACAAAAAAATAGTAAAGAGTTTTTCTGTTTGGGCAATAACCTCAGGAGTCATGTAGCAAAATTTTAGCATATATTCAAAAAAAAACCCTGTATATGCGTAGATCCAACCTGCTTTAAAACGTAGCTGTAATATACATTCGGTAACCTAATCTCACTTTCCTGTTCCCTTCCTTTACAATAATCTTTCCCCTAAATCCCCTGATACACTAGGTGGAGACGTTCTAGACTTTGATCGTTGTTATTCAACATTTCATCCTTTTCTTCCTTAATCGTGGTAGGGGTGCCGAAATTCATTCTTCCCAACCGGATAATCTTCTTGCGGCGATTCCTCCGAGTAAGTTTCCGAGTCCTCATCTTCCTTGTCCCTTCCATGGGGATTTGGCGGGGTATAACAAACCACCTGGTTGAAAGGATCACCACAAGAATAAATGTCACTTTACCCTGAATGCCTAATCTCGCAAATAAGCGTCTTCTCGTTCGTTTTCTTTGCTGCTTCCCGGCCGAATCGGCCACAGCCACTCCCCCACTCCCGTTCGTCCGGCTTCGTGCTTCTTCAGGTGCCTATCCAAATTGTCTGTCTGTCCGAAGCATTCTCTCGCAGAGCGGGCATTTTGAAAGGCTTCTCTTTATTGTGTGATATTTCCTCACGTGCCTTTGAAGGTTGCTGGAGATGCTAAACGATCTCTCGCAATACCTGCACTTATACGGCTGTTCCCCCTGTGTGCGTTCGTAAGTGTGATGCGCTTCTTTGGAAACACCTTCCCGCAGCACTTGCAGCGTATCGATCTTTTATCTTGCCTTGGGCTTTGTTGTTGGGCTTGCACTACGGTCGTGGTAGGTTTTGACACCGCCGAAATTCTGCAAACCCGGTCTGAGCAAATCGTAATTCCTATGCTGTTGCAGCGAATTCAGAAAGGAAAATCTGCTGGGTCCGAAAGGCGGTGGTAACAGGCGATCTCCAGCTTGATTTTGAAAGCCGAAATTCGGTCTGTATATATCGAAAAAAGGGATTGGATGTATGGGTCTCGGGCATGCCATCGGTGAAGGTTTTTCGAAGGATCTCTCTTTATTTTTATCACTGGTGCGTCTTCACACGTCCACAACTTCGATTTTTTCATCGTCGATTTTGTTGATCGGACTGCTAGGGGGCTGTTCGACTTTCTCAGGCGATTTTAGCTTATTCTCTCTGATCGACTTCCTACTCAAACTTAAATCCAGAGGTTTTTCCGAATCTTCCTCACCTCCACTTGAAGACTTGGCATTATCCTCCCTGCAAGGTGATTCTTTACCTCTGGATAAATCTTTAGGAAAACTATCTTCATCTTCAGAATTTCCAACTGCATGTCTACTGCTTGCAAGTTGTTGATTACTAAAGGCGCTAACAGGTGGCCGTGCTGGTGATGGAGTGAGATGCGCTTCCTCTGCAGTTGGTGGACTGACTTTAGCTGTAATTTGTGTCAACCTCGGTGGGGTAAATCTCTCCTTTATAGGCGATATCCTTTCCGGACTTATAGTCCTCATCTTCTTCTGGGGCACATCGACTGGATCCTCAGCTTTCAGCTTGGGGAGTTGGTTGAAAAGCAGCGGGTTGATAAAAGGTGGCGCAGGAGGTCCTGATGTAGGGAACAGTTGGGGATAGGGTGGAAAGTGGGGCGGGAAAAACGGTAGAGGACAAGCTGGAGGTCTATACATGCTGAAGGGGTTATTACTACCCATGGGACTTAAAGACAATTGCTGCGGATTGCCTAGCGATGGAGTTGGAGTCGTAGAATCACAGAATCTTTTGTGTTTCGATAACGATGTCACTGTCGAGAAGGATTGGGAGCATTTGACGCACTTGATTTGCATTCGACAATCTGCGTGCATCCGCTTGTGTCTGCAGAGGTTGGAAAACTGGGTATACGCCTGCAAAATAAAAAAAAAAAAAATAGAGTGCTATCCTCTTACCCCCAGGCACCCCAAATGAATCACTCACTAATTTTGATAAAATTTGCTTGCAACGCAGAACATGGAAAAATATTTGACACCTATTTTCTTAGTGTCACGTTTTTTTTTGGTTTTAAGGGGTATAATGGGGACTCAAAGTTACCTCCAAAAATACACTTTTTGCAATATTTCAAAAACGAGAAGAAATATCAAGATCAGCTAAAGAAGAGATGGTTTCTTGTTAGCAGCTGTATATTGCGTATCTACAAGATCGCTAGGGGGTTGAAAAAAATTAATCCTTCTCGCCCTTATTCCCCTTTACCCTTGATATTATAAATTCAATTTTTCTTTTTTTTTAAAAAAACTTTAAACTACATGCAAAAATAGAAGTAGTGCGTTTTTAGATCATTTTCTGAATGTCCATTTTGAGAAGTAATCGTCATTTTTACGAACCGCTGCAGAAGACTATTTCTCTTCATATTTTTGGAAATAAATTAAAGTCGCATTGTATTTAAATGAAAAATTGTTTGTTATATCAGAATTTAAAAAGTAATATGATACACACAAATACTAACAACCAAGAAAGTTCTGCGTAGTTGGTCGTCTCGTAAATATAAATTAGTTTTTGCCGTCTTGGCAAACCAATATGTTCATGATTACCAATGTATGCAAGTGATTATAAATAAAAGTTTTAAATTGAAATTACATTTGTATGCGATGGTATGCTTTAGATAGCTGACCACACTGTTATATAGAGGAATTGATAACTATACGAATATAATATCATTTTTTATGGTTTTATTTGTAATCACTTTCATACATTGGTAATCATAAACACATTGATTTGCCAAGACGTCAAAAACTAATTTATATTTACAAAGTGACCAACTACGCGTGAACTTTCTTGGCTGTTAGTGTTTGCATGTATCATGGTACTTTTTTATATATTCTGATATAAGAAAATCTATGTGAAGTTAGCCCCAGATTTCTAAATTTAAAGAAAATAATTACAATTCCAGTTGGCCTTCGAAGAGTTTTTGAATTCTCAATCGGTTTTATGAATAGTTCTGGCATTCTAAGTAATCAAAACGTTATTTCAAACAATGTGGGACCAACTTCACACAAAAAATTATATTTTTTTAACCCCTTAACCAGCCCGTGGGTGCGCCACTGTTGGTTTTTCAAACTAAAATGTACGGCTGCTAAAAAGAAACGATTTAGGCATTCTCATTTCTGAAATATAGCAAAAAAAAATGTGTTTTTGAGAGTAACTTTCAGCCTCCATTACACCCCATAAAACCAAAATCGAGACGCTCAAAAAATTGGTGTCAAATATTTCTTCCGTAAAATCCAAATTTTGTCAAAATCGGAAAGATATGTTTGGGTGCCTTTCCTCATTAATCAATTCATTACACACCTCACCATAAACAAGACACTGTACTAGATGCACATCTCGATACCAGTGAACTGAGAACTACACTGATGATGACACCTTTGCTACCGAAACGTGCATCCAGTAAATTTGAATTTGCGGTAAAATGTTTTAAAATGCGCCCACACTTTTTAGTATATTTTCACTCTATAATTTTTTCATATTTAATAATTAAACTCACCTTAAAGCATACTTCACACTGGAACGGTTTCACGGAAGAATGTATGTGAGTATGTTGCTTCAATCCGGACGAGGTGGCGAATGTCTTACCGCATTCCGGACAGGCGTGCGATCTACACCCACGTGGTGCGTCCTGATATGCCTCTGTAAGTTACTAGGATCAGTAAAGACCTGTAAAAATGGTCCCGTTTTTTGTCTTTGAAAGCACACCACTTTGGAAGAGGTAACACTCACCTTGGTGCAGTTCTCGCAGTGGTATTTTTTGTGTTCGCCGTGTAAGATGGCTTTGTGCTTGATCAAGCTGGGTCTGTACGAATAGCTCTTGGGGCAAGGTCGCAGGTGTATTCGCTCTCGGTAGTTGTGTTTGATTATCAAGTTGTTCGTCTAATCTGAAAGGAAAGAGAAGATTTAGAAGGAAATCACTTGAGAATGTACGGTTGTATCCTCACTGGATCGAAGGAAAAACATTTGTAATGCTTTTAAAGAGTCGCATACGTGCTTTTAAAAAAAAAATTAATATTTCAATAACACCAACCACTAACAATTGAAAACCATCCTCGTCAAACGCAATCAAAATGAGCATCAAGAACATTACCGTCTCTTCCACATATTAACTGTAATCTCAATCGTTATTACTTTTATTGCTCTCATTCGTGCAAAGCTTATTCCTTTCGAATAACACCCAACAGCACTCTATACCATAATTTACATATTCCATTATTTTGATGAGTATTGATGACACCAAGAAGGAAGCCGACACTGTAGTGGCGTGTCTGTTACAATTATTAATAGGAATACTTTTGACGACCTGATGTGAACTAGTTCAGGTGTTGTCGCGATTGTGTCGCATGATTTGAGGGTCGCAGAAGGGTTGGGGGTAAGTATACGGTATATGAAATTACGATAATTAATTGCATGTGCGTTAGACAGGGTGTCCCACGAAGCGAATAGTGTGAATAACGCGTCTAAAATATTTTTTATCAATTAAGAAGGATATAAGGACATAAATGTGGTTTCAACATCTCATTCTGCGCATAATTTTAATTTTGCTGAATGCCAATACATCTGAGTACAACTGTGCGTTAGACAAAATGGCGGTTATATCGAAAATCTGGTGTTCTAACTATTTATTTTATGTATTATTTGGCATGGTTTATTATTTGTTTATTTTTCGATGTTTTTGTAATTTTCATATTAAATATTCATCTTCTGGCCTTCATTTTTACAATCGTCCGCTTTACTAAATTAATATAATAATAATAAATATTAATACTATATTTACTGGCACTCTAACGAGGTCACAAAAACACCTGTTAATAAAATCCGAAAATTTTGCATTATAGAAAATTCACAATCCAACAACAATTTATAAAAACGTTTTCCCTATCTGCCACTGTTTACGAGTTATAGACAAGGGCATTCTTCTGGTGGGAGCACCCTGTGTGTGTGGTATTTTGACTGACACATAAAAGACAAATTCGTGGTGCCTATATAGTATATTTATTTTATTTTTTTTTCTCGTAAAAATGGTGTGAATCGAAAAAAGTAAAAATTATCGAAATATTCGAGGGTTGCTTTAACCCCCTAAAAAGGAAAAATCGATTTACAACACCGAATGCGTTCTGCTCATTCAAGTCAGTGATTATAACTTTTCTTATTAGTATGACGTCATTTTTTTAAGGACGTTTGCTCTTGTGTGTTCTTCAAAAGAATTTCTTTTATATATAATATACACCGTGATTCTCAATATATGCGACAAACTTTAAGAGCTGATTCCTGAGGTTATTTTGATCATAAAAGTTCATATGAATATATGTCCAAAACGGTTTGGTTTTAAAGTTATTGAATGTTAATAATAAATATGAACTATGACCTAACACGTATAATATCACAGTTGGTTCTTCAAAAACTATTATGTTGAGAGGGAATTGTTTATTTGTCAATAGTTGTCAGAGTATTCATTCAGTTTATTGCCAGTCTCTGTTTTCTTAGCTGAGATATGTGATATGCATTTCGTTTACAGTCTTGCCAATGGAATTCGCGTGCTGCTAGACGTCTTTATGAAGAACGATACCGAACCGTAACATCCCGCATTCATTCAATATTTGCCCGTCTTCACCAACTCTTAGTGAAACGAGAAATTTTAAAACAGGGACGACTGATACGGGCACCCCATTACAGTGAGAACTCCACAAGTTGTAGAAATGGCACTAAATGATTGAGGAACATCCTACTACAAAGACCAGAAAATTTGCGTTTGCTTAAACATTAGTCAGCCACAGTTTGGAGAATATTGAAAGATCAACTGTTTTATCATTCACTTCAACGGTGCAGGCACTTTTGCCGGCAAGATTTTCGCAATAGAGTGGCTTTTTGTCAATGGATGCAACACAAATCGCACAAATCCTGACTATTTGGCTTCAAATATTCTTCACCGACGGGCTACTTTCTCTAGAAACGCGATTATTAATTTTCATAATAATTACATATGAGCCGAAGAAAATCCGCACGAACTAGGTGAATGCCGTCATCAACATCAATTCTCTGTCAATGTGTGGGCCGGAATTGTTAGAGATCACTTTGATGGTCATTTTTTACCGATGCGGTTAAATGACGAGGTATAACCGAATTTTCTTGAAGAGGAGCTACACTAATGCTGGAAGAAATTTCGTTGCAATTAAGATTACAATGTATTTTAATGCATGACGGTGCTCCAGCGCATTTTAGTTTAGTTGCTCGCGAGTTTTTGGACAATACGTATCCAGATCGGTGGATAAGGCCGGGGAGGTCCACAACCGTGGCCTCCTCGGTCTCCAGATTAAATTCTTTGGACTATTTCTCTGGGTCACCTTAAATCATTAGTTTATACGATCACCATTGAAAATGTCGATGAACTGGAGAATCGTATTATCGCAGCTTTTCAAACAATTGAATACCCGGTATTTTAAAACGGACTTCGCCAGTCAATACGATGGAGGATAGAAGCTTGTATTGCAGTTGAGGGTGGTCAGTTTAACAGTTAGTATAAGTTAATTTTGTTTTACTAATTATTTTGTTAATTTATAATAAAAACATTAATTATATTAACTGACTATTAAACATTGTACAACTTTAGAACTAAGCCATTTGGGACATATGTTCTTATGAACTTTTATGATCAAAAACCAGGAATCAGCGCTTAAATGTTGTTCGCATATATTGAGAAATCACCCTGTATATTAATAATTTATCTAGAAATAAATGGCATTAAATTCAAGATTACCCAAATCATTACATCATGGTCTTTTTCACATCTTTGACAACCCCTACTATCCTTTTTTTAACATCATAAAATATAAAACATTGACACAAATGATTATTACATCTTTTTGTCATTTATTCTTGGTCTATACATAAACCTCTCTAACACCCTGTATAAATACCCAGTCACGTCACGAAACTTTCATTTACTATTTACATTACACTCCTAAACTTCCAACTTGAAACCGTGAAGAGAAAAATCCGTAAAATATTAATAAAGGAGTCCCTCATGGGATTGCATCCGACACCTATACTATTGCGTGCTACACAGTAATTTCCCGAACAATTTGACTCTACGATGCACACAGATAGCGCTCCGTCACCCCGTGGGAGAATTATGAGCTTAAAACACTTGTCAAAAGGCCACCCACTGTTCGGCTAAACAGATGAATGGCTCTAGATTACATGAGGTAAAACCGCTTGCTCAATTGACGAGACAATAATTGTCGTTTAGGGATTAAGTTGAGTATATGTGGTGTTTTGTATGTAAAAAAAAAGGGCTTTTGGGAGATGATAGTTCTGGCATGTTTATTGTTACATGTTGTTACATGAATTATTGAAAGAATTAATGATCAAGTTGGATACGTAAATAGTGAGTATAATTTTTTTGATGGTAATTGATAAGCTGTTAATATTTACACTCATATATTTTTTTTTACTAAAAAAAGCGATCTATGAATTAAGGGATGAGTACGAAATTATCACAAAAATAAAATGAGTCAATTGGCAATAGAATATAAGTAAAAAGCTTAAAAGGTAAGTGCAATACCTTTTTGATTGACAATCAAATTCCTCGTTCATTGTTGAATTTGATTGGAGAATCGTTTTGGTGTTTCTTTACTGTTTGGTATGAATCAATTTAATGATTGTAGAGGAAGCAATTGTAGAAGCGATTCTCTAAGCAAATTGAACATTGAACGAGGAGTTTGGATTGCCAATCAAAAGCTATTACACCTTTTAAAATAATCTAAGAATCCTTGTTTAAAACGGTTTCAACTAAACAGGAAAAGCTGGGTATAACAAAAGAAAAGAAGAAAAGAATTATTTAACCTCAAAATCCCATATTAATCTCTGGTCTAAATAAGATCGCCATTTATAAATCATTCTAGTTTTGAAATATTTCAACAAGAAACTTACTTATACTACATGGGAAATGGTTGTCGCATACACAACATTGTCATCATTTCTGTCTTCTTCAGCGTCTTCTTTTCGTCTTCTACAGTACACATGTGGTTGGATGCTGGAACAAGAAAACGAAGAATTGAAAAATCAGTGTCAAATTTTATTTGAAAATCATTTAAAGATTTCATACATTTATATGATATAATAATCATTCTTGCAGCTCTTCTAATGGAAAATCTTAATTCTAATCTTGTAATTTGGATATTAAAAAAAATGTTAAAAGAAAATAAAAAATGTCAAGCGACTCTAAAATTGGGATAAATAGTAAAAATGAAGAATACAAAAATGTTAAAAAAAAACAAGAAATAGGAACCATGAAGGGGAACTTGCTAATTGAATCAGGGAAAACTAAATTGCAAACGCCAACCAGATAAAGGGGTACAGGGAAAAGAGATAGAGAATGGAAATAGGGGAAATGGGAAAAGAAATTAGAGAAAAGGGCTAGGAGAAAAAAGATAGGGAAAAAAAGAAATAGAGAAAATTGAAAAAAAAACAGAAAAATTTTAAAATGTAAAAAATGCAAAAAAAAATATTCAAAAAAATGGAAAGACATACAAATGTAAAAAAGATAAAAAAATGATTTTTAAATAAGACAATGGAAAAGGGCTACAAGTAGTAAAAACAAATTCAAAAAAATTTTAGAAATTTTTGAAATAATAAATAAATGTGAAAAAGGTAGAACAATGGAAAATGTTAAAAATTATTAGAAGTTAAAAAAAAAAAAATTTGGGAAAAAACATGAACGAAGGTACATATGAAAAAAGGTTAAAAAAAGGTAAAAAAACTGTTAAAAAATACA